>JAENRU010000120.1:0-221486 GCA_016647705.1 Eucommia ulmoides | reverse complement strand
TTTTTTCACTATTTTGTGTTGTGTTGTGATTTTATATAGTGATTTTTCATTTTGGTTGGTTGATTTTTTATGAATGTTTTGTTTTTAAATTTTAAATTGATGTAGATCATGATATATATGATTTTCTTTGAGGAAAATGATCTTTTTAGACCCTGACAAAATAACTTGGGATGCTTAATTGATCATTGATATTGGAAAGTCACACATTAAGTCATTCACATTTTATTTTTGTTCGAAATTGGTTTTTTGTTAAGTTTTCTGTTAATTACTATTAAATTATATTTATACCCTTTAAATTTTTTATTGGGATAATTTTATATTCCATCTAAAACTTAGGATCAAATGTGTATTTTGTACACTATTCATTTATCTTCTCCCTATTTGGCTACCAAAAATCTCATAACTTTGCCCCCTATATATATATAGTTACAGAAGCTTTCGTAACTCGGAGGATACTGATTCATCAATGACGTCTTCCCAACCCTGCCATCAACCGAACAAATCGAACAAAAAACGAAGAACTCGATAGAAATCAAAACAAACCCTACAAAATGAAAAATTACATAAAAAGAAATTGAGAATAAAATCACGAATCACACCCGCTGTCGCCGAGAACGATGACCTTGAGCAAGGTCCTTCTACGCAAGGGACCTATATGCGTACTGAGCAGACCAACCAGATCCCAAACATTCAGATGCAACTGAATCCCCGAGAACCTGGAAAGAAGAATAAAAAAGGCAAAGGCAAAAATACCACTGCTTGAACCAAAATCTCTGAGAAGAAAATCGCCGTTTCCATACATAGCGTAGGAAGCGACGGCAGATTGTAGAATTGACGACCGCCGGGCGTCGTCCAGGCCCATAGCCATCGTCGATCGTGTGGATTTCACAGAGAAATCGCGAGAGGAGCTTAGAGAAGGAGCTTTTGGGGGTGGATCGAGGAAGGCGAGAGGCGGAGACCGGAGCCGGAGGGTGGTGGATTTGAGATCGGAAGAGACAGAGCTCGCCTAATCCAGATCTATCCACTGTCGGCACCTCCGGCCTTCGCCTTCCTTCGTCGACATCGCCGCGACCTTCGATGGTTCAGATCTGGCCATCTCGGTCTTCATCGCCAAATCCAACCAGCCACAGCCGAAAACCGCCTTCCATCCACCGCCGAGCAACTAACGAGACAGCGATGGAGAGATCGAGCGGTGTGGAGGATGAGGGATGTGAGCTCGAAACCGGCAGGTGAGGCGGCGGGTTTTAAGAGAGGGAGAATCTCAAGCGAGAGTTTTACACAGAGAGATAGGAATTAAATATAGAGATAATAGGTCGGACGTCTTACATTTAAGCTTTAATTGATCAAAAATCTTAGAGACGTTAAATTTTTTGATTTAGTCTCATTTTTTTCAAAAAGTTGGAAGCCTTACACATATGATAGTCACGTGCCAATTACACGTAACTATTTTGTGTGTAATATTACTGTATTAGTTACAAATAATTTTTTTTTTTTTTTTTTTACATGTAACAATTTTGTGTATAAAAAATTTGTTCGATGTCATAAATATATATAATTAGTTAAAGGTAACTAATTATATATAACGTTTTAGTTACATGTTTTGATATGTAATTAAAAAGTTTGATATTTTTCAGTTAGATGTGCCGATAATGTGTAACTTTTTAGTTATATATCTCTAATATGTAACTAAAAAGATTGATTTTTTCAGTTACATATTCTAATAATATGTAACTTTTTAGTTACATGTCTTTGATATGTAACTAAAAAAATTGATATTTTTTCAGTTACATCACAAAATATTCACATATATATGTAATTGTAACATATAACTAAAATACATGTAATAAAAAATACCTAAATATGTGTGAAAAATAACAATTATGAAATTGTAACTAACATTAGTTACATGTAATAGAATTCACTATAAAAATCCAATATACTCATTAAGGGCTCCCTACAATTCCTACAATATTTCTACAATTCCTACAATGCGGGACTAAAACACAAGTGAAATATAACTTAAAGAATTAAATCAAAACATAATAACACAAAAGATCTTTTCACCAATTAGACTTTAAAAATGGGAGTTTTCACCGATTTTTCCTTAAATATATTGGTTACTTCAGAATAATTTACAAATATATCCTATTAAATTTGTTAAGAGTAAAATGAAAAAATTATCGTTATTTGTTAATATGAAATAATTAAAATACCCCTAGTTTCATGTTGACCTAACGGAAGGGTCAATTTGAAAAAAAAAAATGAAATATGAAAGATCCAATGTGTCGACTTCCAAATACCAGGGAACAATTGAGTATCCGAGCTATTTGTCAGTAACTAAAAAATTATTTTTCCTTCTCTTTCTAATTTTATTAAAATTATTTATTTATTTTTATATTTAGTAAAATTATTAGTCAGAATTATAAAATTTTAATGGAATTGTTAACTTTGAGTGAAATTATAAAAAGTTAAGTGGAAGTGTGGAACAATAATCTATTGATTTTTGACAACTTTTTGCTAATTAATTATGACCTGAATCGTATGAACACCAATTTAAACCATCATTATAAAGATGTCCAATATCCTCAAAATCACTGCAAGAGGTGGTTTTCGACTGGAATAGATTAGAAGATACACATCTTACATGAATTTTAAACATATTAAAAAAAATGCACTTTCAACCCAATTTTGTTTCATGATTACCAAGACCATTTTTAAAGACTTTTAAATTATTTTAGTCTCAATTAATTTTTTTTAAAAATATTTTACAATATGTTGACGGTGAACCCATTAGAATGCAATTTTGATGATTACAACATATTTGTAGTTTTGCATTAAAAATAGGGTTAATAACACTTTATCCACTTGTAGTTTGACCAATTTGTACTTTATCTCCTGTGTTTTGAAAATCGTCACTGACTCCCTGTGGTTAGATTTTCAAACCATAACAAAAAAACTTAATTTGTTAATACTTACATCATTAAAATCCGAATTATATTCAACCAAAATTGTAGTATTAAATAAACTTCGATACCTAATCACTATTTAACACTACATCATATATAATATATTTTTCTAATGCTTTATGATAATATCAATTAAAAATAAGAAAAAAATGAATAAAATAATTAAATATAATTTTACTAAAAAGTGTTATTTTTCTAACTATACTACAAATATAAAAATTAATTTGAATATGTAAATTTTTTTAAAATTAAAATTATGTTGAACTGAAATTTTATCATTCCATCAAATATTGAACTAAAATTCATTCCATCAAATATCAAACAATAATTTTAATTTAACCCCTAAAGGTAAAATTTTCATAATAATAATTGAAAACAAATATTACAAAATAGAAAATAAATATTTTAAACACTCCAAAATAATACATAATTCACCCAAAAAAAAAAAAAAACCAATAGAAATCCCACTACCTAATACAAAAACAATTTCTCGAAAACAACAAATATAAAATTATATTTATCAAATAAAATTCACGTGAAAATTATTTCAAAACTCGCGCTTAGCGCGGGCCTAAAACTATTCTCTTTAAATTTAAATGTATATTGGACAAGTCATCCTATAAAATAATGAAGGGTATTTTATAATGGACTCTAAGACCTATTACTAATTCATTCTTATATTCATGTAGTCATTTAAGTTTAGAGAAAAATTCAATTGACATATGGTAATTGTTTGCTGTACAGTAATATTTACATCTCTCATTCATTATGTTGTCGTTGACATTATTGTTGTACAACAATATTTGCCTCTTTACATTCAATATGTTGCTATTAACATTATTGTTGGGCAATAATATTTATATTCTCTCATTTATTGTGTTGTTGCTGATGTAGTGAAAGAATATGTATTTGATAAAAGTTGCTGCATAACAAATTTTGTGAAAGTCACTTCATGGTATTTTCTTAAAATTTAAATAACTTAATAGGTTTTAGTTAGTATAGGCTTTGTTCTTGTTTTCTTAAAATTTAAATAGATCAATGGATTTTAGCTAGTATGAGCTTTGTTCCTTAGGGCTCATTTTATTATGTTTGGCAAAAAAGGTGTTAACCTAAAAAATCCAATAATGAAATACTGAAAATAAAATTTTCTTTTATATTCCTTTTTTTCTTACTTTTTGGGGTTAAATGCTTTTAACCCTATGATACTTTGGTCTTATTTCAATTTAACCCCTTTACTTTTAAAATCTATACGTCACCCCCTTCTACTCTTAAATAAAGGGATTTTTTTTTTTTTGTTAAATTTAATATTTAAAGATAATACATTTTTTTCCTCTCTAGTTGTGTTTCTCTGCCTACTTGTAATTTTCTTCTCTTTTCTTAATAAAGAAAATAAAATAATTATAATTTTGTCCATTTCACCTGATGTTTAAATGAAAAAAATTAGTTTCACCCATTTTTTTAGTATATTTGGATAAGTTAAACAAACAAAAAAAAAAGGTTAATTTTTCAATTTATTATAAGTAGAAGGGGTTAAGTGTAAATTTGTAAATTATAGGGGACAAAATGATACAAGATCAAAGTACAAAGGAGTAAAAGGCAATTAACCTTGAAAGGTTTGAGGATTTTAAGTTTTTCATAATTAACTCAGAAGAAAAAAAAAAACATATGCCTATGGAAATAACTAATTGTTATTAAGTGTTTTTCCGGAAGTTTTGAACGCAACTAGCAACATATCATAGCTATAGTCTTTTCAAATGTCATTATATTGAATTTTTCAAAATATTAGCGAATCAAGTATAGGAGAATAAAAGTCAGCTGTCTATATTTGGACAGTATTTTCAATATTCATTATCATTTAATTTTATTTATTTACTTTGGTATTTTCTTTTTTCTATTTTACTCATGTACTATAAATACCCCAAATACTCAATGAGAAATATAACACCATTCTACTATTCTCTTATCTATATCAAGTATTTTTGGCTAGCTTAACCACCAAATATTACATGATTTTGAGGTTTTTTTTATGAAAGTGACAAAATCAATTATTTTTTTTTTCGATGAGCTATAACCTTTCAAAATTTCACGAATTTAAATTCTTCATAAAAGTGGCAAAATTATAAATTTTCGTTGAAATATACAATTTCAAAATTTCACGATTTTGAATTTTTTTTTTAATGCAAAATCGGATTTCTTTCAATGAGTGCCTTTCAAAATTTCACTATTTTGATTTTTTTTTTTTTTATAAAATCGGCGAAATCATATATTTTCGATGAGTTGAATAACTTTTCAAAATTTTACAATTTTGAGTTTTTTTTTTTTATTATTATTATTATTAAAAATAACAAAATTGGGCTTTTTCGATGAGATATAGTCTTTCAAAATTTCATGTGTTCGAATTTTTCATAAAATTAATGAAATCATATATGTTTGATAAGCCTTTTAAAATTTTATAATTTTGAGTTTTTCATAAAAAGGCAAAATCGGGCTTCTTTAGTGAGCTATACTTTTTCAAAATTTCGCGAGTTTGAATTTTTCATAAAAGTGGCAAAATCGTAAGTTTTGGGGAACTAAGTATATCAAAATTTCATGATTTTGAATTTTTCATAAAATTAGTGTATTTACAACTTGAAAACCAATCTAAACGTGACCAGAAATAGACATCAGTACAATATTTCTTGTAAAGAATTATTATATTCTGGATGTGGGCTTACTGAGGATAGCAAGTTGGACAGAGATGGTGAAAACCAAGCTGTTAGGTTGCCTGATATACTTGACGTCGCCATTCATGAGCTTCAACAGCTTGCTGTTGATGAGTTGGCTTATCCTCTCCTCTGTTGTCTCGGAATTGCTTCCGTGCATTATTTGGTTCAACAAATCTTCCGGCAGCCCTTCTCCTACATGTGTAATCCTAAAATTGAAACAATATGTGTGTGTGTGTATATACATATATTCTACTTTATAACCTTATATTGTTGAAAATATTTTTATGAACGAGGGAACATTTTTTAAGCATTTGATCATATATATGTTTAATGAGTTATCGGATCATATATGTGAAGTTATTAATATGCTGTTTGTTTAGTGTTTTTGTTCCTAAATTTTTCAGCTTTTGTTTTTCAATTTCTCTGGGAATGAAAACAAAATATTTATTTTGTTTTTGTTCTCTAACAACTAGGAACACAAACAAAAATATCTTTAAGAACAAATTTCTGGGAAACTATTTGATCATAAATTTCTGTTTTTGCTCCAAATTAGCAATATGTATAACAAAATAATGTTCCCTTGTTCATATATATATATATGTATGTATATGAACAAGGGAACATTTTTTTTGTTATTCTCATATGATGATATGCTCAAGAAACCATATTGAGGCCTTCGCATGATTTTGAAATGAATATTTTTTTTCTTCTTCATGTTTTCTTATTGATGATAATTGATAGAAATCTTGGATTTTTTCATGTAATAACTTCAAACAATTTATGAATTTGATCATATATATATATATATTTCTGGGTAGTTTGGGAAAAAAATAGAAAACACGAACATGAGGAACAAATTGGACTAGCTGGATGGGATAGAGTTAGATGTCATTTGATCCATTTCTTCAACAATCAGATTCTCAATTTCAGTAATGGGTGTCTCTAGGATCTTGGGCGTGCAAAATTCCTTGGCTATTGAGTCATTAATGTTAAGGAAAATAATTTAAAATTAAATATTTTATTTCTTATATCTCATATAAATTATATTAATTTATTTAATAAAATTATTATTAATATAAATTTATAATGATTATAATTATGTGTTCTAATTACATATTATTATTGTGATTAAATTATAAAATTTATTATAGTGATTTTTTGAATTCCACTATAGATATATTTGTTACAATGTGACTATTATAATATAATATTTATGTGTATAAAATATATATGTTATATGTGGATATTATAATATAATATTTATGTGTATAATTAGTGTTTTTATTAAATATAATATGATGAGTATTTAATATTATAATAATAGTTATATAATTCATACAGTATATATAGGTGTGAGTGAATATGAAAGAATATATAAAAATATATATAGAGATATGGAGATAAAGAGAAATATAGAAAAAAGTATGATAGATAAAACAGTGAGTGTGATTCAATGAGATATAGAAAAATAGAGAAGTGATAGTTTGTGATATTTCAACTATATTATATACTCAATTTTATACAGGCAGTAAGGTTCGCGATCGATTCAATATAGAGATATCCTGCTTGCATCTGGACTTTCTGGATCGCTGTATCTTGGGAAGAGATGGTCATTCAACCCTGTGCATAGAGAGGATATATCTCTTCTTAGGAGTTGTCATACGCTTCGATCCAACATATATGTATTTTATTTCTATTCTATTCTTTATTTTATTTATTTAATTGTTGATGTTCTTAGTTATTTAAAGAGATTTAAATTGCATGTGATATTTATTTATTTTGATTTTATAAAATTATGTAGAATTTTTCCAACAATCTAAGAAGATATATAATTTTGTGAAAATTCAATTTTGCTTGAATTTGTTTTTAATATAATTTTAATGTATTTGATGATCGACACATTTTTGTTTTAATCTTAAATTTATAAAAGATGCGAGAGAAATTGAATTTGTATTTTTGTTATGATAAATTTTATCTTATATTTTGTGTTTAATCTTATTTTATTTTTGTCAAAAATTAAAAAGATGTAAAGTAGAAATATAACTGGTATGACTTGCACGCCTATGAGTTATCAACCAGAATGAATGGTAGGAGTATTCATAATGGATAGTTTGGATGAGAAGATGTTAGAATCAGAAGTCATATGATTACAACATGTACAATAAAAAAATCAAGAAGATTTACCCGTAATAAATAAATGGGTAAAGGAAAAGTTTGTACCGGAATTGGAGAAAAAACGTTTGAAGATCGAAATCATGTTCCCAATATAGTTGAAAACAACAATGGAGGTAAGATTAGAACCCTTATTAGCAGTAAGAACGACTGATGGCGATGGTCAAATCTAGAAAGTAGAAGAAATGAACTATAAATCATTCATTGGATAGATTTGTAAATTATACCTAAAACAAAAAGATTTAGAAATCCTCCTTTTACTCTATTTTTTAGATCCAAGAGATTTTACAAATTATTTGTAACAAAATATCCAAACAAGGGATTTGTCAAAAAAAAATTTGAAATCCTTTTAAAAAATCAAATCTTTCTCCCAAATCCTTTACCCCAAATACAAATTTACTCACACACAAACCCAACCTGATAAACCCTGAAATACGCCCTCCTCGATAAGATGTAGATCATGGAATTGGGAAGAAAACTTCGCGGGTAAATTGCCATGAGGAAAGGTGGTGGAAAACCAAAAAACCCAAAGTCTTAGAGGCAACGTCGAAGAAAATTGTGCCTGATTGAAACAAATGGGCCTACATGGCTTCTTATCTGGTTTGAATCATGATTCTAATTCGGACTTCGATCGTATAGACCTACTACCAGGTCACTTACTGAATTCGTCGCCGTCTTCCCCATGAAAGAACCTTATTTTCCCAAATTATTGGTGCTTCAGTTTGCAATCGAGTGTGGAGGCAACGGATGTGATCAGGCAAGGTTAGCGAGTTTCAGTGTCCGATACCATCGTCTCTGCTGGGGGGATTTTCGAATTAGGTTTCTTCAATACAGGTAACTCTAGCAATTATTACGTTGGAATTTGGTATAGAAATATTGCAAAAAGAACAATTGTGTGGGTTGTGAACAGAGATTTTCCCATCACCATCACCTTCAGAGTTCTCACAATATACTCTGATGGAAACCTCGTGATATCCAACTAGGCGCAAGTCACTTTCACGATAACGAATACAACGTCAAAGGTGAATACGAGCGCCATTCTATTGGATTCTGAAAATCTCATATTGAGAGATCAAAACTCTGATGTCTTGTGGCAGAGCTTCGATTTTCCCACTCATGTTCATCTTTCTGGAATGAAGCAAGGGATTTACAACATGGGAAGGAGGTTTTGGTCATTGGTCTCATGGAGAAATTTGGAAGACCTTGGGACTGGTGAATTCTCCCTAAGAATGGATGTTGATCAAGTCCTTCTCATGAAAGGGTCTCAAAGATCTTCAACTTAGTCCCTGAAATAAGACAAAATTATATCATCAACTATAGCTATGTAAGTAATGAGGATGAAATGTATTTCACTTACTCTCTTAATGACCCTTCAATAATTGCCCATTTTATAATTGATATCTCTGTCCAAGTCAAGAAACTCTCTTGGCTTGATAGTTCCAAACAATGGAATTCATTTTGGGCTCAACCAAGAGCCCAATGCGACGAATATGCCATTTGTGGCACTTTTGGCCTCTGTGACAACAATTTTATTTACTCTTGTCAATGCTTGCGAGGTTTTTAACCCAGTTCTACTCAAGATTGGTTGCGTGGAGACAAGATTGGTGGGTGTTCGAGGAAAGTATAGTTGCAGTGCAAAAATGCTATTGGAGTTAATGGGTTGCTGATAAATTTTTCAAGGTGCGTGTTTCGAAATTCCCTGTAACTGGTTGTATTTTTGTAGTTTCCAATTTCTAGGAGTGCAACTCAGCGTGCTTGAGTAAATACTATGTACTGCGTTTTCCTATAATGGCATCCGTGGATGCTAAGTGTGGAATTGAGATTTATTCAGTCTTTAGCAAGATGATTCTAGCAATAAGGGAACCATCAATCTAAAACTTGTAGCCTGAGAATTACCAGACTTAGGTTTTTGTACTGAAACTAACCAAATCAATAATTTTCTCATTTAATTAGGAAAAAGGAGGTCGTTGTTATTAATCATTCCACTGGTTGCTGCTTTGGCACTGCTTGGCTTCATCAGCTACATTACATGTCATTGGATGCACAAGTTCAAGAGAAAAGGTTCAGTGAGTTCCAGACGAATTTTTGTGTGAAAATGATTAAATATGCATTTAAATGTTACATTATTTTCATATGGGACAAGAAAGATTGGATGAGGCCAGGATATTTTACTGTTTAATCTGGGGCGTTAGCGTTGTGAAAAGGAAGTGGGGTTTGGTGAAAGCAATGATCCTGCATTGCCATTATTCAACTTTGCTAGTGTGTCTTTTGCTACTGATAACTTCTCTGCGACCAACATGCTTGGGGAAAGTGGTTTTGGGTCAGTTTAGTAGTTAATATAAGTGGTTTTTTTACTTTTCTTTAATCTTATTAGTTTCAGGAAAATAAAGTAATAATAATTCCTTGAGGCTTCACGTGGATGGATTTGAAATAATACATTTTTTGAGTTCTTACTCCATCAATCTCTTATAATATAAAAATGTAGTGGACAAAATAGGGAGATTATTTTCTCTCTAGGACCATTAAAAAATTTCCCCTATTTCCAAACTTGATTTTTTATTTTTAAATATTTTTGAAGTATTCATACTCAGTGTTGATTTGTATCATAGGGAACATTACTAAGAAGTCAGAAAATTGCAGTTAAAAGACTCTCCAAACGAACAACGCAAGGGCTAGGGGAGTTAAAAAAATGAAGCATTACTTATAGCAAAACTCTAACACTGAAATCTTGTTAAACTCTTGGGTTGTTGCTTGAAAAGTGAAGAGAAGATATTGATTTACGAGTACATGCCCAATAAAAGCTTGGAATCCTTTCTTTTTGGTTAGTGAATGATTTATTGTGATCACCCTTTTTCTGTTCTTTGTTTCTAGATTTGTTTTGCTTATAAATGTCAATCATTTGATGTTAAATTTTGGATACAGATCCAGTTAAACGTGGTCTCTTGAATTGGAAGGCTCGGGTTCAAATCATTCAATGGATTGCTCAAGGACTTCTTTATCTTCATCAATAGTCTAGGTTAAGAATTATACACTGGGACTTGAAGGCTAGCAACATTTTGTTGGACGCAGACAAGAATCCTAAAATGTCAGATTTTGCATTGGCAAGGATGTTTGGAGGCAACGAGCTACAGGCAAACACAAATCGAATTGTTGGAACCTATTAAGTTATATCAAACACTTTTTTGTACAGTTTCTTTTATTTTTATTTCTCTTTTTTTGTTTGTACTTTAGTTAAAGTATTGCAAATTGTAGTGGATATATGCCTCCTGAATATGCTCTGGAAGGTCTTTTCTCTGTAAAATCAGACGTTTTTAGCTTTGACGTCTTGTTACTAGAGATCTTGAGTGGAAAGAAGAATATCGGGTTCTATAATTCCGATTCTCTTAATCTAATTGGATATGTGAGTGATTATAATCAACCCCCCTTTATTTACTTTTACTTTTTATAGGATTGCTCTTACTATATGTTGGGATTATGTTTTGAGTTCAAGATTTTGTTTTTCTCCCTCAAGCCTGAGACTTGTGGATGAGCAACAAAGCATCAAACTTGATGGGCCTGAAATTATATGATGAATCGTCGAAAAATATGGGTTTGAGGTGTGTTATCGTAGCACTTCTTTGTGTGCAAGAAATAACAGCCGATAGACCAACAATGGTAGAAGTAGTCTCTATGCTTACTAATGAAATTGTGGTCCTGTCTTCGCCAAACAACCTGCCTTTTCAACTGTGAAGGGGTGTCATGGCAACTCCAAATGTAACCACCGGAGTGCCTAAAATTTGTTCAGTAATTGTCGTTACCGTTTCACTAGTGGAAGCTGGATAGTTGTAACTTTAAGATGACATGGTGTTACCATCAAATCATATTCTCATCACATTTAATTGGACCCCAACTATCACTGATAACTACCCTCTAAGCCGAGGCATTTCATTGGTTGGTTTGTGACTGATATTTTCTTTTGATTGTGTTGTTGCACAATTAAAATAAAGAACAAAGTTACTGAATTTTCTTGGGATGAGTCGCGGACTAGGTCGCTCTCTTTAAGACGTTTCGCGGCTCTGCCCAAGAATCATGCAAGCAGTATATCAGCCCCGTCGTCCTCAGGATAAAACAACCCAGAATCACCTCTGTCTAGAACCTTCTTTGCATGACAGAAGACCTGAATACTAAACACTCCCACATAGTTTGAATAAACGAACAAACTACTCGGAATACAACTTGAAAACCGAAATAAAAAAATTCGTACAAATCGGAAAAAACTGATAAAGAATAGTTTCTGTTTTTCTGTCACATTGAAAACTGAAGAAAATATTTGTATTTATAGGCCACTGAATCAAAAAAACGTTTGAAACTCTTTAACTTCAGAATATTTAATAACTTTAAAAACATTCAAATATTTATGTAACGTTTGGAAACGTTCAAAAAATTATTTAATCATAAAATTAATAGTTTATTAAATAAATTTTGTCCAAAATATATATAAGTGTCACCTCACCTCACTTCATGCGCGCTCGGCTCGGCCGAACGGACGACGGTGGCGGCGCGCGCGTGTGGTAAACCAATAGGGATGTAACTCCTCTCTCCTCCATAAAATGTGGGTACCCCTTGGGGCACAGCTCAAGTATCCGACTTATCCACTATTAGAGGTAAACTACAAATCCACCTCACCAGAACCAGCAACTGTGGTGGAGTGAAAATCAACCAACAACATTTTCTTGTACTTAGTTTCAGAATAAGATCTGAACATAACACAATCATAGTAAACATGGTGAGAAACACCAGTGTCTACCTTCCACCATTCGGATCTACCAACTATACTGATTTTAAAAATCATAGCCACAAGTTGGTCTTCGATTAGATTCACTTGCGGAGCAGGACGAATTCTAAACCGGCAGTTCAGAGCCATATAGCCTGCCTTTCCATAGTTATAATTAGTAAACTGTACAGAAAACATTTCTTGAAGGAGTTTTTTTGTTTTTTTTTTTTCCTTTGGGTTTCATAACAGTGGAGGTGGTTCTCTTGTGAGTGTTGTTGGAAACAACGAGCACTTCATTTTATTGATTTTGTTTGTGGATTGCCCCTCAATACGAAGACTAGTAATCAAACTTTCTAAAGAAAATTCTTTTATTTGGGACTAATAGTACTCTTAAAATCTTTTCAACTAAGGGGCAATTTGTCAATGAAAATAGTAATCATGAAACTGTTCATCAAGAGACATACTTCTAGAAATAATTTCATGAACAATTTTCATAATTTAAACAATTGCAAACTTTAGGGTGTTATGTGTCCAAATTGAAACCTTAGGGACCATTTTGATATTTAGGTAAAAAATCAGGGTTGTTTAGTGTAATAAGCTCTAAAACAATTCACATGATATACTATAAGCACTGCATCACAGAAGGTAAGGCCTGTGAACTTCTTTCAAGTTTCCACAACCCACTTTTTAAAAATCAGGGATGCCAAGTGTAAAAAAGCTCCAAAAAACAACCCACAGGATTCTATTTTTGAATAATCCACATGATTCCTAAAAACACTACATCGCCTGACCACTTGAATAACCCACATGCTATTTAAACCAATTTTAATTTCAAAGTATAAACATAAAATAATAATTGAAATCAAAGGGACCATGTAGGATTTAGGTAAAACATCAGGGGTTCAAAGCGTGAAAAGCTCAAAAAGAAATTCATGGCTGTAAACAAATTGTAACAGCACAATCATGTAAGCTTCTCAATTTAAGGCTTTAATCAAATATTAGAATTTGATATATAGAACGTTCATGCAAACAGAAACAACTGACTGACTTAGATTTAAATAGATACAATAACCCACATGTATATGTTTGAGAATTAAAACGCGTGATCTAATTTTTTTTCCCAAACGTAACTCAAAATAGATAAGCAATACAAAATTTCAAATAAAGAAAAATTGAGTTCAGATTAGCAGTAGCAGAACATGGCAGGAGATAAATGGCAGAAGATATAAATGTCATAAAATTGTTGTTGCACAATTAAAATAAAGAACAAAGTTACCGATAAGTTACCGATTTTCTTGGGTTGAGTCGCGGACTAGGTCGTTCTCTTTAAGACGTTTCGCAGCTCTGTCTAAGAATCGTGCAAGCAGTATTTCAGTCCCGTCGTCATCAGGATAAAATAGTTCAGAATCACCTCTGTCTAGGACCTTCTTTGCATGGCAGAAGACTTGAACACTAAACACCTCCACATAGTTCGAATAAACGAACAAACTGCTCAGAATACAACTTGAAAGCCGAAATAAAAAAAATTTGTACAAATCGGAAAAAGCTGATGAAGAACAGTTTCTGTTTTTCTGTCACACTGAAAACTGAAGAAAACATTTGTATTTATAGGCCACTGAATCAAAAAAACGTTTGAAACTCTTTAACTCCAGAATATTTAATAACTTTAAAAAGGTTCAAATATTTATGTAACGTTTGGAAACGTTCAAAAAATTATTTAATCATAAAATTAGTAGTTTATGAAATAAATTTTGTCCAAATATATATAAGTTCACGTGCGCTCGGCTTGGCTCAGCTCAGCCCGGCCCAACCCGGCCGGACGGCGGCGGCGCGCACGTGTGGTAAACCAATAAGGATGTATAGGCCACTGAATCAAAAAAACGTTTGAAACTCTTTAACTCCAGAATATTTAATAACTTTAAAAACGTTCAAATATTTATGTAACGTATGGAAATGTTCAAAAAATTATTTAATCATAAAATTAATAGTTTATTAAATAAATTTTGTCCAAAATATATATAAGTTCACGCGCGCTAGGCTCGGCTCAGCCGAACGGCGGTGGCGCGCACGTGTGGTAAACCAATAAGGATGTATAGGCCACTAAATCAGAAAAACGTTTGAAACTTTTTAACTCCAGAATATTTAATAACTTCAAAAATGTTCAAATATTTATGTAACGTTTGGAAACGTTCAAAAAATTATTTAATCATAAAATTAATAGTTTATTAAATAAATTTTGTCCAAAATATATATAAGTTCATGCGCGCTCAGCTTGGCCCGGCCGGATGACGGCGGCGCGCACGTGTGGTAAACCAATAGGGATGTAACTCCACTCCTCTCCACAAAATGTGAGTACGCCATGGGGCAGACCCCAAGTATCCCACCTATCCACTATTATACTCTTCTAGACCTTTTCTTCCAACCAATGTGGGATAAAGGAAAAGAGGGAAGACTTTTTGACACTTATCTTTTATTAACAAAAACAATTAAAAAATTCATATGTTCCAACAGATTGTGCAGTTCCAGTGGCTCTTGAGGTAATAGGTTTGGGCTGAAGGTTATGAACTATAAATTGGCTCGAGTTATAAGTTATTTGTAGGATTCTATACATTGTACACTGATTTTTTGTCCGCTAAATAGTATAAATGTACTATAATTTTTCTTAAAAGAGTTGTAATAAACAGATGCTTAATAGAAATTGTATCGTAAATTTATATATGAGAGTGCTTAATATCAATGATTTGAGTATGCATGTCGTGGATCCTGTTTGAATTTCTGTAAGACAAATCAGAAAATGATAAGACACTAGAATGGCATGAACCCGAGCAACCCGTTTTTAGCGACTATGTAGAAATGATATTTAGCTAATCAAATAATACTAATTTTTTTTTTTTTTTTTTTATAGGTTGTGTTCTTTTGTTGAGTCTATGATTTTCGCATTTCTGTTCAAGTTTTCGATGATTTTTTTTTTAAAAAAATTTGTTTCCATTTTAGTTTGTATTATGTGATGAATCTATTGTAAAATTAAATTTTTTAGTTACATATCAGAGACATATAACTAAAAAGTTATATATTATTGGAACATGTAACTGAAAAATATCAAAATTTTTATTTACATATCAGAGATATTAACTAAAAAATTATATATAATTATTAACTTATAACTAATTATATGTATTTTGTGTAATTTTGTGACATATAATAAATTTTTTACACACAAAGTTGTTATATGTAAAAAAAACAGAAAAAAAAAAAAAAGAAAAGAAAAAAAGTAGTTACCTGTAACTAATATAATAATATTATACACAAAATAGTTACATGTAATTAGCGCGTGATTATCACGTGTGCAAGATTTCATCATTTTTAAAATATATGGGACTAAATCAAAAGTTTTTATTTCTTCTAGGACTTTTGACCAATTAGAGTTTAAATATAGGACCTCCCACCCATTATCCCTTTTAAAAATCTACCTAATTACAATTTGTGTTTTAGTCCCACACATTAAAAAAAAAAAAAAAACCCCGAAAGGTCCAATACACGTGCCTATACTCTCTCAATTACATCTATCTAACTTGTATAAAAAATATTTGTTGGATATAACAAATATTATATAAGTACATGCAATTTATAATCACAAAATTATGTGTAACTAATATTACGCCAGTAAATGTAACTAATATTACATAGATACATGTAATGCAGTTACATGTGCTGTTGTTGCAGAAAATAAATAAAGAACGAGTTTACCAAAATTTCTTGGGATGAGTCGCGGACTAGGTTACTCTCTTTAAGACGTTTCGCGGCTCTGCCTAAGAACGTGCAAGCAGTGTATCAGCCCCGTCGTCCCCAGGATAAAACAGCCCAGAATTCTTCTCTGTCTAGGACATTCTTTGCACTGTAGAAGTCCCGAAAACCAAACACCCCCACACACTGTTCGCAAAACGAACAAACTGCTCGAAAACCAAAATCGAATTGAAGAAACAGTACCGGAACAGATCGGAACAATTCCGGAAGAACAAAACAGTGAAAACGAAACTGTTTCGGAACAGAAACAGAAATAGAAACAAAGCAGAAACAGAAACAAATCTGAAACAGGAGCAGAAACAGTGTTCTATTTTTTTCTGAAAATTAAGGAAAAAAAACTTGTATTTATAGGGAAAAAAAAAAACCAAACCGTTTGAATTTTTTTTGAAACCGAAATTAATAATTAAAAAACGTTTAAATAATTTAATTCTTATTTAAACGTTTAACAGTTTTAATTTTAAACATTAAAACGTTTTTTATTAACTAAAACGTTTTTTTTTTATTTTAAACGGTTCAAATTTTTTGTTCTTCAAACGGACAGTTTTTTTATTTTTTTTTTAATTAAACTGTTTTTAAAAAAAAAAAAATTTTAAACAAATTTTTTCTAAAAAATAAATAAGTGCCACCTCATCACACGCGCTACTTGACTCGGCACGGCCCGGCCGGACGGACGGCGGCGCGCGTGCGTGTGTGGTAAACCGGTAGGGATGTAACTCCTTTCCCCTCCACAAAATGTGGATACCCCTTGGGGCACACCCCAAGTGTCTCACATACCCCTAGATATCCACTTTAATTCCACCTCTCCCAACCAATGTGAGACAAAAGGATTTGAGGGAAAAAAATCAATTTGACACATTTGGCACTTTTTTATTCTAAAAATTAAATTAAAATTCATTTGTTTCAACAATCCCCCACTTGAATTTTTAAAAACAATTTTTTCATCGAGCAGTATAATTCAATATAAGATTGTGCATAAGAAAAGGTGTCTATCGACTTGAACCTTTACATGGTGAAGATGCTTTAGATTATACTAGAGTAACTCGTAGTTTTGAACTCTATCTCTAACAACATCACACACACAACCCTATTAGGGTGTAGTCCAAAAGCCCGTGCTTTACGGCCATGCACGTGTATCCCAGTATAGTAAATGCTCTAAAGAATTTTGCCTAAAATTCCATAGGAAGCGGCCACACTTCCACATTCACATAGGTGAATCTATCAAGAGTACTCTTGTAGCTAAGTAATCCACTCCAAAATAGAGTATAGATCTCATTAAGAGTTAATAAAAATTCAACCTTCTATCGCTTCAAGATATCATGCTTCAAACAGCACATTTATGAAATAGAACTCAAATTTATAGCATGATTTTTCTCATATCATTTCATGAGTTGTTATTACCCATTAAACCTATTTTTTGGGATCTCCAGTCTATAGGTTGGGTTTCCCTCACAAGTGACTTGTCAATCTATGGGCTTGAGTCCCATTCCTTTTGAGGTTTTGTAAACCTTTTCTCGAGTTAATCCTTTCGTTAAAGGATCGGCTAAGTTATCATCAGACCGTACATGATCCACTCTCACAGCCCCTGTAGAGATATACTCCCTAATATTGCTGTGTTTGCGACGTATTTGTCGCTTTTTTCCGTTATAATAACGGTTCTGAATCTTTGCAATAGCCGCGGTACTATCACAATGGATCAAGACAGCTGGAATCGGTCTCTCCCATAAAGGGGTATCAGAAAGCAAGCTCCTTAACCACTCTGCTTCCTCGCTAGCCGAAGCTAGTGCAATCATCTCAGACTCCATAGTAGATTGAGCCAAAATAGTCTGTTTCTTAGATTTCCAAGAAACAGCTTCACCATCTATACTAAATATATAACCGCTAGTTACCTTGGAGTCATCTGAAAGAGTGTTCCAATCAGCATCGCTATATCCTTCCAGAACAGTGGGAAACTTCTGATAATGTAATCCAACGTTTATAGTTCTCTTTAGATATCTCATAATCCTATCAATAGCATGCCAATGCTCAATACTAGGTCTACTTGTAAACCTGCATAGTAATCCTACAGCATACGCTATGTCGGGCCTAGTGCAGTCAGTGGCATATCGGAAACTGCCTATGATGCTCGCATACTCAGTTTGTCTAACACCGTCACCGGTGTTCTTGAACAACTTCACACTAGGGTCATAAGGAGTACATGCTGGTTTACAATCAAAATAATTGTATTTCTTTAGAATCTTCTCTATATAATGAGATTGATCCAAAGAAATTCCATGTTTAGGCCTAGTTATTTTAATACCAAGGATTACATTTGCTTCACCAAGATCTTTCATATCAAAATTAGCACATAGCATGGATTTTACATTATTCACAACATGAATATTGGAACCAAAAATTAGCAAGTCATCCACATAAATACATATAATAATGCAAACATTATTTTCAGATTTATAGTAAATGCATTTGTCACTTTCATTTACTTTAAAACCATGTGAAATGACTAGATTATCAAATTTCTCATGCCATTGCTTAGGTGCTTGTTTCAAACCATAAAGAGATTTATTTAATTTGCATACTTTGTTTTCTTGACCAGGAATAACAAATCCTTCGGGTTGGTCCATATAAATCTTTTCTTCTAATTCACCATTTAAAAAAGCAATTTTAACATCCATTTGGTGCACAATAAGATCATGAATTGCAGTAAGAGATAAAAGTACACGAATAAATGTAATTCTAGAGACAGGTGAGAAAGTATCAAAGAAATCTACATTCTCTCTTTGTCTAAACCCTTTGGCTACAAGACGAGCCTTATATTTATCAATGGTTCTATCGGGATTCAATTTCTTCTTAAGAATCCATTTACATCCTATTGTTTTACAACCAGGAGATAAATCTACCAAATGCCAAGTTCTATTTGACTCAAGAGAGTCTAACTCGTCATCTATAGCCTCTTGCCATAAACTGGCATCTATAGAGGATAATGTCTCTTGGAGGGTAAGTGGATCCTCCTCTAAGGAATATGTATAGAAATTTGAACCAAAGTCTTTAGCTATACGAGGTCGTTTACTCCTTCTAGGTTCAATATCTAGTTCCTTATTAGATTCATTAATCCTAATGATAGGTTCATTACTAGAAGTCGAGCCCCCACTATTCTTCAATTTGAAAGGAAATTTATATTCATAAAAATCAGCATCATTTGATTCAATGATAACTTTATCTTTCAAATCATAAAATCTATAAGCTTTGCTATTTACCGCATAACCAATAAAAACACATTCATAAGCTCTACTGGCAAGTTTTCTTCTTTTGGGGTCAGGAATTCGAACATATGCCAAACAACCCCAAGTTTTAAAATAAGACAAATTTGGTTTCTTATTTTTGAAAACTTCATAAGGTGAAATTTTACTTTTCGATTTGGGAACTCTATTAAGTACATAGCAAACCGTTAATAAAATTTCACCCCACCAGTGAGAAGCTGCACCGGAATTAAGTAAAATAGCAACTACTGATTCAACAAAAGTTCTATTTTTCCTTTCAGCCTTACCATTCATTTCAGGAGAATACGGTGCAGTTTTTTCATGAATAATCCCATGAGATTTATAAAAATCAATAAAAATATCGGAATCATATTCTGTTCCTCTATCACTACGTAATCTCTAAATTTTCTTATTGCATTGATTTTCAATCTCAGTTACAAAATTCTTAAACATTTCAAAAGCTTCACTTTTATTTTTCATGAGATAAACATAAGTAAAATCAGAACAATCATCTATGAATGTAATAAAATACCGTTTACCATTCCTAGTCAAGACTCCATCAAATTCACAAATATCAGAATGTATCAAGTCAAGAGATTCCGATTATCTAATTACTGATTTATGAGGGGTTTTAGTAATTTTAGCTTGACTACAAAATTCACATTTTTCAAAATCATTCAAAGACAATTTAGGAATTAGTTCTAAGTTGCTTAAGTTTTTAATAATGCGTTTGTTAACATGACAAAGTCTAGCATGCCAAATATTAAAAGAACACAACATGTAAGCAGAAGAAGAAATTTTATTAATTTCAACATTCAGTTTGAACATTCCATCAGTTGCATATCCTTTCCCAACAAAAATATTATTTTTGGTTAAGGTGTACAAATCAGCTCCAATAGTTTGAGTGAAACCCGCCTTATTTAGAAGATAGCCCGAAACCAAATTCTTTCTCATCTCTGGAGTATGCAGAACATCTTTAAGGATGACTGTCTTTCCAAAGCTAAACTTTAATTCCACTTCACCAGAACCGACAACAATAGTGGAGTGGGAATCACCCAGCAACACTTTCTTGTCTTCACTTTCAGAATAAGATTTGAACATGGTACGATCATAGCAGACATGGCATGAAACACCAATATCTACCCACAACCCTTCGGATCCACTAACTATATTGATTTCAGAAATCATAGCTATAAGTTGGTCTTCGGTAAGATTCGCCTGTGGAACAGGACGACGTCTTTGCCGGCAGTTCCGAGCCAAATGGCCCGCCTTCCCACAGTTATAACAAGTAAACTGTTCAGAATTATTTCTTAAAGGGAGTTTGTTTCTATTCTGATTTTGATGCACATTTCTGTTCTGGTTATTGTGGTTGCGATTCTGATTTTAATTTTTCATATTTTTCCCTTTAGGTTTTATAATAGCGTAAGATGATATTTTGTGAGCGTTGTTAGAAACAACAAGCACTTCATCGTTCTGATCTTATTTTCGGGCCTCCTCCTCAATCCGAAGACGAGTGATCAAACTTTCTAAAGAAAACTCTTTAGTTTTATGCCTTAGAGTATTCTTAAAATCTTTTCAAGAGGGGGGTAATTTGTCAATTAAAACAGCAACTTGAAATTGTTCATCAAGGGACATACCTTCAGCAATTATTTCGTGAGCGATTTTCTGAAGTTCATGAGACTGAACCTCCACTGATTTGTCGTCGGTCATTTGGTATTTCAGATACCGACTAACAGCATATTTTTTACTTCCAGCCTCCTCAGTGTCGTATTTCTTCGAAAGAGCATCCCAAGACTTAACTTCTTGAATCTGAGCATCTGTAGGAACTTGAGGTAATTGTGGTTTTTCGGTTGTACAGACATATGCTACTTTTTCAATAGTAAGAAAAAATAACATTTTCTATCTCCATCTTTTAAAATGAAACCCTTCGAAACAAAATGGTTTGTTGAGATCAACAGTTACTTGTTTAAAATCGTGATCAGTAGACATCTTAACAGATATTGAACGTCTTAAAATTGTTGTTGCAGAAAATAAATAAAGAACGAGTTTACCAAAATTTCTTGGGATGAGTCGCGGACTAGATCGCTCTCTTTAAGACGTTTCGCGGCTCTGCCCAAGAACGTGCAAGCAGTGTATCAGCCCCGTCGTCCCCAGGATAAAACAGCCCAGAATTCTTCTCTATCTAGGACGTTCTTTGCACTGTAGAAGTCCCGAAAACCAAACACCCCCACACACTGTTCGCAAAACGAACAAACTGCTCGGAAACCAAAATCGAACTGAAGAAACAGTACCGGAACAGATCGGAACAATTCCGGAAGAACAAAACAGTGAAAACGAAATTGTTTCGGAACAGAAACAGAAACAGAAACAAAGCAGAAACAGAAACAGTTCTGAAACAGGAGCAGAAACAGTGTTCTATTTTTTTCTAAAAATTGAGGGAAAAAAACTTGTATTTATAGGGAAAAAAAAAAAAAACAAACCGTTTGAATTTTTTTTTGAAACCGAAATTAATAATTAAAAAACGTTTAAATAATTTAATTCTTATTTAAACGTTTAACAGTTTTAATTTAAAACGTTAAAACGTTTTTTATTAACTAAAATGTTTTTATTTTTTTTTTTATTTTAAACGGTTCAAATTTTTTGTTCTTCAAACGGACAGTTTTTTTAATTAAACTGTTTTTTTTTAAAAAAATATTTTTAAACAAATTTTTTCTAAAAAATAAATAAGTGCCACCTCATCACACGCGCGACTCGGCACGGCCGGACGGTGGCGGCGCGCGCGCGTGTGGTAAACCGGTAAGGATGTAACTCCTTTCCCCTCCACAAAATGTGGGTACCCCTTGGGGCACACCCCAAATGTCTCACATACCCCTAGATATCCACTTTAATTTCACCTCTCCCAACCAATGTGGGACAAAAGGATTTGAGGGAAAAAAACTAATTTGACACATTTGGCACTTTCTATTCTAAAAATTAAATTAAAATTCATTTGTTTCAACATGTGCACATATAATTACATGTGATTATTAACTTGTAACTACTTTTAGTAACTAATATTTACTAGAATATGGGTTTACTCACATGCTCTCTCTACCCTCCACACGTAAAGCGTGAGCGCATACGAGATTAATACAGAACAAAAAACTAGTTTAAAGGACTGGTCACTCAAATTCACTACCTAATTTAAGCGCACAATATATCGTGGTATAATGCTTAAGTACGAGTGTCGAACCGCAATGATTGAATTGTAATTATTAATTATTTTCTTATTTTTTCAATTGAATTTAACAAGATTGGTTTTTGAAAATTTTAATTATAAAAAAATAGAAAAAATAATTAAATTAAAATACTAAATGATAAGTAACCGGGTTGAGGGCATGCATTCGTCGTTCGATTATCCTAATGTGCTCTAATTCTTCATCTATTTTCATTCTGTGTATAATGAAATAATTTAACTATAAGAAAAATTACAACGAAAGTTTGATTATTTAATCAGCATGGACTATCTTCAGGATTCGGTTCCTAATCTATGGTAAACCAATCCCTAAGCATAATTCATCTTATCAAATGCATCAATTAATCGACCGTTTAATCAGTATTAATTATCTTCGAGATTCGATTACTAAATTACGGCGAATCAATCCCTGAGGATAACCTATTCTCTTAAACCGTATCGATTCCACTAATTATAGGTTCATGTATTACATCCAACTTACAAGTACCAACAATCTATTTCTATTATTCATGAAAATGATAAAAATAAGAATTAATTGAATAAACGATATACGAACAATAATCATTTGTTGTACAACCTTGTACACAGATCAAAATACAACAAGAAATAAAATTACATTAAGATAATTTAAAAAGAATATAGCCTAATCCGGTTTTGTGTAATCGTTCATGCCCATTGTTCTTTCACCAAACTATTCAACAAAAGCCAATGGAAGAGCTCCACCAACAAGTCTCGGCAGTAAGAAAATGAATAGAAAATGAAAAGAAGTGAAAATTGACCACCGAACAACCAAGCGTCCCAAAAAACAATAAAATTGAAAGAAACTATACATCAAGCACCAAGAAAGGAAACGACAAATAAAAAATAAATAAAAGATGAATCATGATCCACCTCTCGTTAGTGAATAGCAATTAGCATCCATGAATAATCCAAGATTCCAAATTAAGCCCATATTGCCGAATTTGATCACCACCAATAGTTGACCCATTAATTTTTCATTCTTGTCAAATTAATCCCAATAATCATTTGATTCCAATTATTTTTTTTTTTTAATGGGCCTTATGTGTAACGGTTCCCAAAGAAGGAACTATGGGTTATGGCACAAGTCTGACCCGTGGACCGGCTCAACTCACGGGTTGTGGGTCTATCTGTTTTGCGGATTGCGAGATTTTATCCTAATTTTGTCTTTTTTGGCTATTTTTTTTCATTCTTATTCGACATTTCTTTATTCTAAGCTTTTACCTACAAAAACAATAAATGGTATTATTTCTAATTAGAATTTGATAAAAAGATTAACAAAATTATAAATTTAGGGTTGAATTTTGCTATAAAAATGAGACCGATCAAGGACTAAATCTAAAACTTATATTTTAAGTAGGACAAATAACATATTATCTTCCTATTTTGGACTAATTGTCAATTATTCCTAAAAAAAAATTAGATTAAGTTTCTAATCCATTAATTTCTTGTAATAAAAAAATAAAATAATATATTCATGTATGTGTATATATATGCATGTGTGTGTTTTCTTTATTCTAAAAAATATGTTTAATTATTTAATTTTCAAAAATATCTTTTTAAAACTCAAAACAAAGAGCGCCCTTCTTTTTTAAGTATTCTTCTATGTGAAAGCAAAAAAGTAGTTACAAAAATTTGGTTCGAGAATTCTTAATTTATTTAGCTCTCATAATAATATTATATATATATATATATATATATATATACACACACACTAGGGTATAACCCATACTTGAAGGCACCGTTTTTAATTTTTTTTTTATTATAAAAAATAACACAATTTAACAAAAAATTGACATAACCCCATTTATTTTTATAACATTCCCATATTATCAACTTCTGTTTTTGTAATGAGCACGACAAAAACAAACATGACCAATAAAAAAATTAAAATATTTTGACATAATCCCCTCTCTAATTTTCGAAAATTGTTTTCAAATGAGCACAACACATAATTAATGTACAATTTTTTTTATTATAATCCCCTTTATTTATATAACATTCCAAATTCTCGAACTCCTATTTTGTAACACCTAACAATATGACATTAACAAACACGGAAAATAACAATTAGATACAACAATAACTAATACAATCATATGATGAATAGTTATTTTCTAATGAACAATAATACCATAGTCAACAATATGAACTTCTTCATCATCCACAACATCGATAACGTTAATGATCATAGACAATTTTGTATTGTCAACAACATCAACAGTACAAAATTAAAAAGATAACAACCAAAACAAAAAGACCACTTGAATCCCAAGAATCAAATGAAAATATGTGATTTGATATAAAAATATTGGGAATTTCGAAAAGAACATTCAAAATTCTGAAAAATGGAAGTATAAATTAAAAACTGAAAAAGCAATCTAAAACATGAACATATATTAGAGAATGAACATATATTAGACAACCACAAAAACCAAAAACTAATAACAGAAACAAAATCAGGAATTGAGAACAAAACAAAAATCACTTACCAAATAAATAAAAATAAAATTTAAAACAGATATTAAAAACAGAAAAAGAAAACATAAACAAAATATTCAACATCTCCAACTTAATCTCAGAACCGTTTGATTTCAAAATTGGAGCAAGTGCAACGGACAAGAGCTTCAAAACATAATACAATACTAGTACCAAGTCAATTTCTCTAATTTAGCTTATAATTAGACAAATTATAACTCAAACTTTGCTAAAAACATAAACCATGACCCCCCGATGGAAGAAATTCAAAAAAATCAATATAAATAGAAGAAGTTAAAGAATATCCCAGCTAAAAATGCAATGACAAGTTCAAGCAACTATACATTGTAATATTCCAAAACTTAAAGGAAACAATAAAAAGAAAAGAAAAAAAAAAGGCATTTGAACTTTTAAAGCTTCCCAAATTCATGGAAAAACACCAGTTTTCCCTCATTTAAAGAAAATCTTAATATTTGTCCAAAATTCTCTCTTGTTGAAACAAACACTAAAAAAATAAGAAACAAAAATTGAAACTGAACAAGGAAATTGAACTTGAAACATCAAAAACCTAGTGACATGGGAAAACTCCCACTCACAATTGATATAGGTGTGGAGCCTTAGCGGGTCGGATCAGATCAGTAAACCAATCCGAATCAAATAGACCCAATATGTATAGGTGTAAATTACCTACGTATTTTCAATCCGAATTTGTTAGTTTTCGAGTACGTTTATAGTTATTTTTATATGTTTCAATATGTTTTTATTATTTTTGTATTAAAATAGGTGCGTGGAGTAAAAATGTATGAAATCGGAGTGAAAACGATGTGATCAAACCAAAGCGGACGAAATTACGGTGGATAAATGAACAAGGAGGCAACATTGTGAAAGAAGCCCACCGCCTAGGCGTCTAGACCTCCTCCTAGGCTGTGAAGATGCTGAGAACATTTTCAAGTCCATCGCCTACTTCTTCGCCTAGGCGGTCACCAAACTTGCAAAGCCGGTACAAGTGCTGTAACTTCAAGGCTATTTTGGACTATTATTCAATCCGATTTTGGAAACACTCCAAACATTGAAGTTGTATATATTTTTCTTAGATTTCCATAGGTTTTTGAATCACCTCAATCGGAGTTCGGATGAAGAAGTTACAGCCAAAACAAAATTTCAAACCTGCAGTAACTTCGCCTAGGCGAAATTCCGGCATAAAGTTAACCGACCTAACTTCGCTTAGGCAAAGTTTTATTCGCCTAGGCGAAATCCTCTGCGCAGAATAGATATTTTGGAGATATTTTTTGGCCTATTTTAATCCCTTCTCTCCTCATCTCTTCCCTCCTCTTCAGCCCTTAAGGCTTGAGGCCATATTTTAGGAGTAGGATTAGGGATTTTTGAGGGAGAGCTCTCAACCTGAGGTGGAGGATCAAAGAGGAAGCAATCGATCGATGTTTCTAGCGGCAAATCTTCGGATATCGACTAAGTCGCTCGTTTCCTCTATTTGTTTTCTTCATTTTGGTAGTTGTTGAGCAAGTTTAGCTCGTTTTACATTGTATAAATGGTTAGGTCCATGAGTTAAACATGGATTTTAATAGGGATTAACGTATTATTTATGAAAATGTAGTTTTGGTTGAATTTTTGTTTCGTTTATGGTTGTTCCTTATAATTTCGATTGTGTTGCCGTGTTTTCTATGATTATATGCTAGTTTAGATATATTGAGAATACGGGGTTTAACACTCAGGAGAAGTAACCCCAGATTCGAACTAGGGTTAACACAACACGACAATCTAACGACCAGGGAGGGCGTTAGAAAGTGTGCAATCGATGACGTTGAGGTGAAATTCTCGTGACCTAGAGTCGTTAAGATGTTGAGGGGGACTTCGACATTGACACGAAGTCACGTATTCCCCCGTCTTACACTCGGAAGAGGTGGTGAGGGAGTTTATGAACCGAGATTGTCGAATACGCCGAACACTGTGAATGTTAACTAAAACGAAATCAAACGCATTTAAGTAAATAAAGTTAATCCCTAGGTAATCTACTACCCTAAACAATCTCAAATTAGTATTTATAGTATAGTTAACTTAATTAGTATTTTAGTTTAGTATTAGTATTAAATTAAATTCTATTTTTGTCGCCTAGATAAAGTTAGGTTATGATAATCGTGATACTCGATAGTAATCTCAACCAATCCCTGTGGATACGATACCTGACCGAAAGGTCCACTATACTAAAACTTGATCCGTACGCTTGCGGTGAATGTGGCAGTGCATTATTTAGCGGCCACCAAGTTTTTGGCACCGTTACCGGGGATTGTCTTGTTGATTGCTATCGATATTGGGAGTAAATAACTTGATTTTAATCTAGGCATTTTTGTATATAATTTTCGTTTGTAGTTTTGTTTTTGTTTCCGGCAGGATGCTTGAAGATGTTAGATCGACAGGTGTTCTTGCGGTTCGATCATTGAATATCTCGCCAGTCTTGAGGGCATGTGTCGGGCCGAGGACATTAAACCAAGTGCTTATTGGGAGGCAACCCAGGGTCACAAATAAGTTAGATACATCTCCGTCGATTTGAGTCGGAGGCGAGATCCTCTCACCTCCTAGGTACGTGTTCTAAACCCCTGTCTTCAATATCATGTTATATACTGTCATTGGGATCGCTGACGGCTTGTTTGGACACCACATGTGTTGAGTTGGTGGTGATGTGTAGTATGTTTTAGTACGTGTATATGTTTTTTAGCATGTTTTACTGTTTTTATACGTTTGCATGCTTGTTTAGGATTAGTTTGTTTAGTTTAGTTGTTGTTTTGTGCTAAGTTTTGACGTTATCTGGGCTTTTACCCGATGATGACTCTGTCCCCTGATTATTTTGAGGTCGAGCGTAACGCTCATTCATGTGTGTTCTGTGTGCTTAACGTATCGTTTAGTAAAAGTTATTGTAGACCCTAAATGCACGAGCACTGTAAACTTAATATAGCACTATCTTATTGATTTGAAACTGATTATCCGTCAATCAATTTCATGACAATAGGGATTCTAGAACTTGATTTGGGAGAAATTCGAGGCGAAATCCTAGGTGAGGTTGTTTAGGAGATATGATTTTGGCAGTCATTTGATTGCTTGAGCCTTTTAAGCTTACCATGTTAAATCATTACCCGTCGTTACCCTGTCGAAGCCTAAAAACCATTTCAATTCTGAATACTTAACAAATACCATAGCCGATTGAACTTTTTCCAAACCTACATTGCTAAACTGAAGGCACAATTTGAGTGAATCAAGTTAGCATTTCGCTACTTGATGTGAGCGGTTGGGTTTAGGCCAAAATTCTAATTGGTTCGGTATTCGAGTACTCGCTTGTCGTTTGTTGTTCATATTGTTTGCACATTCCTAAGGTTATAAGAGTTCGAATATATTTTGGGCTGTGTTTACTTAATCAATTTTGCATACTCTTAAAATTGTAGAAATTCGAATGAGTTTGGGGGTGTGTTAAAAAAAAGAAGAAGTTTCTTTTTGACATGACAAGTGAGTACGACGTTCTTAAATGTTTGTTCATGGTTGTTTCTAATTAAACTATGGAGTTTCGAGTGTGAGAGTGTCAAGCGATGTGTCTCTGGTAACGTTAAGTTAATGACGTTAGCCTATTTTCTATTTCAAAATACCCTTGGCCATTATTCCAAAACCAAACCAAGCCATATTAATCTTTTTGAACCTCCGAGCCTATATTAGTGGAGAATAGATCCCAGATCAAGCGTATGGATTGCCTATACCTTAAAGGTTTTAGTCATGATCTTTATTTAGGGATAATCTCATCTAATCAATGGATAGTAGTATATTTGAGTTTAATCACACACACTTAAACAGGATCTAGAATGACGCTTACTATTTTTGAACGTTGAAATTCTAGAATACCACATTGTGTGATTTATGCTTGAACTTGATAGGATTAGGGGCCGATGAGGGAAAAATCTTTCGGCTGATAGATGATAATCAAAACTTACACATTTTTGTTTTTAATGTTTTTCGTTTGTAGTTTTTAATTTCGTAATTAGTTTGTATACTTTTTCGTATTGTGTGGGTGTTTTGCTCAAGGACTAGTAAAATTCTGAGTTTAGGGGTATTTGATAGGTGTAAATTATCTACATATTTTCAATCCGAATTTGTTAGTTTTCGAGTATGTTTATAGTTTTTTTTATATGTTTCAATATGTTTTTATTCTTTTTGTATTAAAATAGGTGCGTGGAGTGAAAAGGTATGAAATTGGAACGAAAACGATGTGATCGAACCAAAGCGGATGAAATTATGGTGGATAAATGAGCAAGGAGGCAACATTGTGAAAGAAGCCCACCGCCTAGGCGTCCAGACCTCCTCCTAGGCTGTGAAGATGCTGAGAACATTTCTAATTCCACCACTTACTTCTTCGCCTAGGCGGTCACCAAACCTGCAAAGCTGGTACAAGTGCTGTAACTTCAAGGCTATTTTGGATTACGATTCAATCAGATTTTAGAAACACTCAAAACATGGAAGTTGTAGATATTTTTCTTAGCTTTCTTTAGGTTTTTGAATCACCTCAATTGAAGTTTAGATGAAGAATTTACAGCCAAAACAACATTTCAAACCTTCAGTAACTTCGCCTAGGCGAAATCCTCTGTGCAGAATAAATATTTTGGAGATATTTTTTGGCCTATTTTAATCATTTCTCTCCTCCTCTCTTCCCTCCTCTTCATCCCTTAAGGCCTTAGGCCATATTTTACGAGTAGGATTAGGGATTTTTGAGGGAGAGCTCTCAACCCTAGGTGGAGGATCAACGAGGAAGCGATCGATCGACTTTTCTAGCGGCAAATCTTCGGATATCGGCTAAGTCGCTCGTTTCCTCTATTTGTTTTCTTCATTTTGGTAGTTGTTGAGCATGTTTAGCTCGTTTTACATTGTATAAACGGTTAGGGCCATGAGTTAAACATGGATTTAATAGGGATTAACGTATTATTTATGAAAATATAGTTTTGGTTGAATTTTTGTTTCGTTTATGGTTGTTCCTTATAATTTCGATTGTGTTGACATGTTTTCTATGATTATATGCTAGTTTAGATATATTGAGAATACGGGGTTTAACACTCGGGAGAGGTAACACTGGATTCGGATTAGGGTTAACAAAACACGACAATCTAACGATCCGGGAGGGCGTTAGAAAGTGTACAATCGATGACGTTGGGGCGAGACTCACGTGATCTAGAGTCATTAAGATGTTGAGGGGGACTTCGGCGTTGACATGAAGTCATGTATTCCCCCGTCTTACACTCGAAAGAGGTGGTGAGGGAGTTTACGAACCGAGATTGTTGAATACGCTGAACACTATGAATGTTAACTAAAACGAAATCAAACGCATTTAAGTAAATAAAGTTAATCCCTAGGAAATCTACTCCCCTAAACAATGTCAAATTAGTATTTATAGTATAGTTAACTTAATTAGTATTTTAGTTTAGTATTAGTATTAAATTAAATTTCATTTTTGTCGCCTAGATAAAGTCAGGTTATGACAATCGCGATACTCGATAGTAATCTCAACCAATCCCTGTGGATACGATACCCGACCGAAAGGTCCACTATACTAAAACTTAATCCGTACGCTTGCGGTGAAAGTGGCAACGCATTATTTAGCGGCCACCAGTGTTATATGGGTCGAACAATAATAAGCCCATTTGGGAAAAGACTGCAGCAGTTCACTAAACCGATTAAACAACCTCATGAAGAGGCCCATAAATTGGCAGATCAAAGCCCATAGTGTTCAGGTCCAAGAAATAGGTTAGCCTATCATGACCATCTCTCTTATGCATGAAGAACGTTAAAATCGGATTGACTGTAATGGTCCATGATTAATGGGGTGCATTACAGAGATCTCTCCGTGAATAAATGGAGGAGGTTATGGTTATCTTCTAGGCCGTTAGGAGCGGATCACGTAATGGGCGACCTTATCAAGAAAACAACAGAAAGTAACCGAGCCTATATAAAGAGAAGGTATCACTGTTTATTACTGACGATTCAATCTGCGTATTATCTTTCTCCATTACCAGATTAACTTATTTTCATGCTGGAGGTTCTTTGATCGACACCACACTGGTGTCCCCCATTATAATTAAATGATTTTGTAGGTTAATAGAGGGAGGTAAAGAGGTTTCTGGCACGTGAAAAACTGTTTGCACGTTCTGGGAATTTTTGATTGCATCACCTAGGACAAAATGAACCAAACAATAAAAAAGAGACTATTTGTGACATACCAATCTGAATGGATGCGATTAAAAAAATGTTTCCATTAGGAAACAAAAACATAAATTAGATATTAGTAGAAAACGAAATATAAACACAATAAGCCTTATTTTAAACACAAAAACAAATAAAAATTCAAATTTTAAACTATGTAGAAATTAGAAATGAACAAAAATAGAGCGAAAACAAAAACAAAAATTAAAAATATGAATTAGGGAAACGTATGAGAAGTGACGGATGGAGAGCAAAAAAGGAGTTGGAGGCAGAAATAATACAAATCAACCAGTTTTTCAAGTTAGTTAAGTAAAAGTATTTGAAATACAATTAAAATCACTAATTTACAACAAAACAAAGTCCAATAATTATTATATAAAAATCATGTAATTCTAAAATTAGTTAAACTACAAAAGCAATATTCAAAATGAAGAGAACCTTTAAATAAATCAATAATGACTTGAATGCCCAGAAGCATAAGACTGTCCTGCTTGAGCCAGACGGTATGCTTGGTATGTTGGTGGTGGACATTGGTGTGAACCATCAACAAATTCAAGGAAATCATAACCAAATAAGTTATTAGCCATTTGAGATTTTCAGGACGAATAGTTTACTCCATCTTTTAGTAATTTGACGAGAATCTGAGAAGAGGTTTTCAAAGAAATCAAGGTAGTTCCAGAGACAACAATATTACCTAACACAATGGTATTGCCAGCATTTGTTGCAGCCACTTATTGATTGGGAGGAGAATAATTTTGTGTTTAATGAAGGAGAGAGAAAAACACCCAGATATACTTGGGATGAATTTGATCGAGGATAAAGGAGAGTAGACATTTTAAAGATAGAATAGAAGACTGAAGAAAAAAGATCTATTCTATGGTAGAGACAGAGAATTGAATACTAATATAGTGTAGCTCAAGTAGTAAGATCCGCTTGAATTAAAACAGTTGAAGGTCCTCTGAAAGGTCAGGGGTTCAAATTTGCAGAAAATAAGGCCCCGTTTGGTTAGTGTTTTCAACCCAACCCAACTCAACTCAACTCAAAAATTTTGGGATTGATTTTCGGGAACGCGTTTGGCAAACATAAAATCCAACTCAACCCAACCCAAAAATGAGAATTGTTTCTTAAAAAGCTAAAGAAAGTGGAAACAAAAAATAGTTGTTTCTTTTTGTGCCCAACCCATTTCTTCTCAAAATAGGGACACGCTCTTGTATTAATTTGATTATTAATGATAGAATCCATTCTACTTTTTATTCCCACATCCCCGATCCTCATCCTCTACCTCCGCCATCAGTGTTCATCGCTGCTATCTTCTTTCTCGTCATTGAAGAACTTTTTCTTCCCAAGCCAAGGTCGTCGTCGTCGCTGCTCTTCTTCTTCCCAAGCCAAGGTCCCCGATCCTCCTCCTCCTCCTCCTCCATCAGTGTTCGTCGAAACCCCAGGTACGAAATCCTTTTTCTTCCCAAGCGTCGTTGTTCATCGAAACCCCAAGTACGAAATCGATGTTTGAATCTTCTCTCTCTTTCTCTCTCTTCCTCTCCCCTCTGTTGCTATACCGAAATCCAAACCATAGCTCCGATTTCGTTGAAATCAATCGGTGTTATTGAATTTAGGTTAAGATTTTGTGGATTTCGATGTATGATTTGAAGAGAGAAAATGCATACCTACCTAATACTCTATTAGATTCAACTCATTCGTAATTAATTTGTATTTTTTGCTTCAGATTTTCTACTTTGCATTGAGTTGTTTTGAGATCAACGCCTTCTATTACCAAAGGTGAGTTGCTATTATTACAAAATTTGTTTTGAGTTGTTGTTTCTGTTGATGTTCATGTTCATACCTAAATAGATTGTTGTTTATGTTTATGTTTCTGTTTCTGTTTCTATTTCTATTTCTGTTTCTATTGCTGTTGTTGTCTATGTTTCTATTGTTGTTTCAATCAATTCATATTTACTCCCCTATGCATGAGCTCTAACATAACTTTTCTCCAATGTTACAGTCCTTATAGTATTGCTGGCTTTCACATTGATAACATCGTGCATATATTTGGTTCCTCCATTGTCACTTCTATATGCCTAGCAATTCGTCCTATTGAACAACTAAATGTAGATGATCAATTTGTTTGCATATTTTGTTTGATTTAGTGTATCTGTGTTTTCAATCTATTTTTTTGTATATGTCAGTTCATTTTATTTCTGAATCATAGGGTCCATAATCTCACTTTTATTGCAGATTTATTGTATAAGGCTAACATTAATACTGGAAGCGTGTTGGAATATGCCCTTGCTTTCACAAGTACAGCACTAGATAAATATTGTAGTAGATGGTGTATTGCTCCGATGTTTCTTATTGTAGTAGATGGTGTGGTATTTGTAGCAGTTTTAGTACTGAAATTAGTGCAATATTTGTAGCAGTTTTATTTTTATTTTTTTGGTTGATCTTTTTTATCATTGGTTGTAAATTATAGGATGAATTTGGCTAAAATTGAAGAGATATTTTACGATCAACAACTTTTGGATTTAGATTATCTTTCTCATTTAAAAGCATTTAGAATTTCTCTAGCTAGTTGAGCCTCAGATGTTTTGTTATTTCTAAATTTTGTAATTTGTTTTTTATGTAGTTTTTTTTATGTAATTTTTGTCAAGTTACTTTTGTCTTGAAGGAAATTATTAGTAAAATTATGATCATGGAGTAAATCGACTGATATATATATATATATATATATATATATATATATATATATATATATATATATATATATATATATATATATATATATATATATATATATATCCCAACTTGTAGAAGAATTGATATAATTATGTATATCCCAACAAATATAAAAAAAAAAAAAAAAAAAAGGGTTTTAAATTCTTAATTAATATAACCTTGTGGAAGAATTGAGGAAACAATTCTACAATTACTCATTACCAAACACAATTCTGTTTCCAAAAGGAAATAGAACTATGCGTTACCAAACGCGATTTTGTTCCCAGCACAAAATAAAATTCTGTCGTTACCAAACGCAATTCTGTTTCCTTAACGCAATTCTGTTCTAAAAAAGAAACAGAATTCTTAACTCAACCCAACTCAACCCATCCCAGTTGGGTTGAGAAAAGTGGGAACACTAACTAAACGCCACCTAACTTGTTAAGAGGGACAGTTACATACCCCGAACGAGATTAGTTTCACATCCGGTATTGTACGGATGTCGGGACAATCGGGTGTTCTTTTTAAAAAAAAAAAATGACAAAAAAATGAAAAATGACTTGTTTTATTTATTCCATTTTTATAGAATACATAAACAGCTAAACCACTAAGCGGTTTGAAGAAAAATCCACAGTTTAAAGAGCATATACACGACAGTTTAAGCTACTATACACTATACGCGAAAATTTAGTGTGGTGTGGTCAGTTGGTGTAGTGGCAGTTGAGCGGGTTGGTTTATGTTCCATCACATTCAAGTAGAAAATCCCGGTCAAATTACGGTAATGCGACGGCAGTGATAACGAAAATTGCGACGGAGAACAGTCCGACGACTGAAACAAATGGACCTCTTATTATCAAGGTTGAATGTTGATGATGCTAAGGTTACTCTCCGAAATCTTCGTCGCCTTCTCCTCCATGGAAGAACCCTATTTCCCCAAATTATTGCTGTATCAGATTTCATTCTTTGCTATTTGGTGCTTCGGTTTGCAATCGAGTGTGGCGGCGACGGATGTGATCAGGCAAGGTCAACTAATTTCAGTCTCCGACACCATCGTCTCTGCCGGGGGAATTTTTGAATTAGGTTTCTTCAAGCCAGGTAACTCCAGCAATTATTACGTTGGAATTTGGTACAAAAATGTTGCAGAACGAACAATTCTGTGGGTTGCGAACAGAGATTTTCCCATCACCACTGCCTCCGGAGTTCTCACAATATACTCCAATGGAAACCTCGTGATATCCAACCAGGCGCAAGTCACTTTCACGATAACGAATACAACGTCGAAGGTGAATACAAGCGCCATTCTACTGGATTCCGGCAATCTAATATTGAGAGATCAAAACTCTGATGTCTTGTGGCAGAGCTTCGATTTTCCCACCCATGTTTTTCTTCCTGGAATGAAGTTAGGGACTTACAACAGGGGAAGGAGTTCTAGGTCATTTGTCTCATGGAGAAATTTGGAGGACCCTGGGACTGGTGAATTCTCCCTAAGAATGGATGCTGATCAAGTGCTCATCATGAAAGGGTCTAAAAAATACTGGGTTAGTGGCCCATGGAATGGGGAGATCTTCAGCTTAGTTCCACAAATGAGACAGAATTATATAGACAACTTTAGCTATGTAAGCAATGAGAATGAAACTTATTTCACTTACTCTCCTTATAACCCTTCAATAATTTCCTATATTGTAATGGACATATCTGGCCAAATGAAGGAACGGACTTGGCTAGAGGGTCCCAAAGAGTGGACTTTATTTTGGGCTCAACCAAGAAATCAATGCGACGTATATGCCTTTTGTGGCGCTTTTGGACTCTGTCACAATAGAATTCCTTTCTGTCAATGCTTGCAAGGTTTTGAACCGCATTCTCCTCAAGATTGGATGCGTGGAGATAGGTCTGGTGGGTGTTCGAGGAAAGTACACTTGCAATGTGAAAATGCTACTGGAGTTAATGAGGGTGATGATAAATTTTTGAAGGTGCCCGTTTCGAATTTTCCTGCAAATGGTCGTATTTTTGTAGTTTCCAATGCCGAAGAGTGTAATTCGGCTTGCTTGAGTAATTGCTCTTGTAGTGCGTTTGCCTATAACGGCAGCCGTGGATGCTCAGTATGGAATGGGGATTTGTTCAATCTTCAGCAAGAAGATTCTAGCAATGGGGGAACCGTCTATCTGAAACTTGCAGCCTCAGAATTGGCAGGTTCAGGTTTTTGTGCTGACTAATTTTCTCTTTCTTGGTAGTTTATATTTTTATGGTTGCTATAGGACCAAATCAATAATTTGCTCGCTTAAGTAGGAAAAAGGAGGTCGTTGTTAATAATCATTCCACTGGTTGCTACTTTGGCACTGCTTGGCTTCATCAGCTACATTGCATGTCATTGGAGGCACAAATTCAAGAGAAAAGGTTTAGTAAGTTCCTGTTGAATTTCTACCTAAAAATGATGAATATGCATTTAAACGTTACATTGTTTTCATATGGGACAGAAAATATCAGATCAGGCCAGGATATTTTATTGTTTGATCTGGGCGTCAGCGCTGCAACTACTAAAAATAAACTGTTGAATAGAAAGGAAGTGGGTTCACTGCCATTATTCAACTTTGCTAGTGTATCTGCTGCAACTGATAACTTCTCTGCAACTAACAAGCTTGGGGAAGGTGGTTTTGGGCCAGTTTATAAGGTAACATAAGCGGTTTTGCTTAAATCTGATTAGTTCTAGGGCAAAAGAAAGTAATAATAATTCCTTGAGGCTTTGCATGGATGGATGGATTTGAAGTCAAGTATTGGACAAAATAGGGAGATCCTTGTCCCTCTAGGACCAGTAAAAAGTTTCTCCTATATTTAATATTTAACTTTTCAATTGTGAATCCGTTTATTTCAAATTCATCCATCCAAACTTGATTCGTTTGAGATTTTTGAAGCATTAATGCTTAGTGTTGATCTATATCATAGGGAACATTATTAAGAGGACAGGAAATTGCAGTTAAAAGACTCTCCAAAAGATCTACACAAGGGCTAGAGGAGTTGAAAAATGAAGCATTGCTTATAGCCAAACTCCAACACCGGAATCTTGTTCAACTTCTAGGTTGTTGCTTGGAAAATGAAGAGAATATATTGATTTACGAGTACATGCCCAATAAAAGCTTGGATTCCTTTCTTTTTGGTTAGTGAATGATTTATTGTGATCACCCTTTTTTGGTTCCTTGTTTCTAGATTTGTTTTGCTTATAAATGTTGAGCATTTGGTGTTAACTTTTGGATATAGATCCAGCTAAATGTGGTCGCTTGGATTGGAAGACTCGGGTTCAAATCATTGAAGGGATTGCTCAAGGACTTCTTTATCTCCATCAGTACTCTAGGTTAAGAATTATACACCGGGACTTGAAAGCTAGTAACATTTTGTTGGACGCTGACATGAACCCTAAAATATCAGATTTTGGAATGGCAAGGATTTTTGGAAGAAACGAACTGCAGGCAAACACGAATCGAATTGTTGGTACCTAGTAAGTTATACCAAACACTTCCTTGTACAGTTACTTTTATTTTTATTTTCTGTGTGTGCTAAAGTTAAAGTATCATGAATTGTAGTGGATATATGCCTCCTGAATATGCTCTGGAAGGTCTTTTCTCCATAAAATCAGACGTGTTTAGCTTTGGCGTCTTGTTATTAGAGATCTTGAGTGGAAAGAAGAATACCGGGTTCTATAATTTTGACTCCTTTAATCTAATTGGATATGTGAGTAATTGTGATCTCTTTTCTCATTGGATATGTGCTTGTTTTTATTGTTCGGATTGTTATTCCTTTTTCATTTTCTTCCTCAGGCTTGGGATTTGTGGATGAGCAACAAAACATTAGACTTGATGGGCCTGGAATTGTATGATGAATTGTCGAAACATATGGGTTTGAGGTACGTTAACGTGGCACTTCTTTGTGTGCAAGAAATAGCAGCCGATAGACCAACAATGGTAGAAGTAGTCTCCATGCTTACCAATGAAACTCTGGTTCTGTCTTCTCCAAAACAACCTGCCTTTTCAACTGTGAAGGGTGTCACAACTACTACAAATGCACCCGAAATATGTTCTGTCAACGATGTTACTGTTTCAGTATTGGAAGCAAGATAGGTTTAGAAGCTATTGGGCTCCTTTACTCAGTAAAAGAAGAGCCTTAAACTCACTCTTAAGTTATATGTTATAAGGGTTGCAGATGATAAAAAGGCTATTCATTTGCAGGATTCTAATTCTGTACAATAATTTATTTGTCTGCTATAAATTTTTTCTTAAAAGAATTATAACATAACTCTATCATAAATTTATATATGAGAATGCTTAGTATCAATGATTGAATGTGCCTCATGTTTGATGAAACAATATTTTCTCAACGTTTTATTAATTATACTTTTTGATTCTGTTAACTCTTTTTAAAAGACCGGTGAAATTTTATTTTCTCTATTATGTGTGACTTATCTGGTTAGAGATTGTGAATTGCACTCGAAAATATGACATTAAATTGACACGAATTTAGCAGAGTAGGGTTGAATTTTTGTAACACGAATTAAAAAGTAATATGTCACGAGAATGACATGCACCTGAAAAACTCATTTTCAACAATCAAGTAGAAATTATTTTTAGCTAATCAAACTAATACTAATTCTTAATACTAATTCTTTATAGGTTTCACAATTTGTTCAAGTTTTCTATATCTACATATATTTTTTAACTTGGTTATTTTTTTTTTTTTAATTTGTATTATGTGATGAATCTATGGTAAGTTATTACAGGATAAATGATTTATGGAATTCAATAGTTGAAGGATATGCTATTTTCATAGTTATTTCAGTTAATTTTGTGTGTTTTTATTTACTTATAAAATTTTGAATTTGGATACTAAATAAATACGAAGAATACACGACAAATTATTTAATGAGGTTTCAATTTAGTTCAAGTAGATTAAATTGAACATAACTTGTATAACAAAAGGGTTAAATAAGTCATTTCTCAATGACTCAAAAATTAAATAGGTTGGGTTAGCGTCAAGTTTTTTATCAATAATATTCATATGAATGATATCTTAACCCGAAAAAATTTAGTGTTAAAAAAATTTGATTGAGGGTTCTTTAATCCATTAATAGCTTGAAATAAAAATAAAATAATATAAATATATTTGTGTGTTATTTTTAAAGAATGTTTAAATTTTTTATTTTTTAAAAATATCTTTTTAAAACACAAAACAAAGACTAGAGTTTCTAATCTATTTAGTTCTTAAAATAATACACACATATATATATATACACATATAATCTTTTGAGTATTTTTTCGCCCAATTATTCGTGAAACACAATCTTAAATTGAAGTATGTGAATATATGATTATATTCTCCTTGTTGAAAAAATGAATATGATATTATTTATTTGTAAAAATTATTTAGAGATGAATTAAAAATTATCTCTTAAAGTATAATTTGTAAAGAATATGAGGAACCATTTATTAATATTCGGGTTAATTCTTGAAGGTAAGCCCCTTAGTGTGTTCAAATAGTATAAGTGGAAAATAGGCTAATTGTTATAACATAAATAAAACTACACTCTATCGCATTGCCATTGCCACTCACTCGGGTACAAGCACGGGCATGAGCTTGTGGGTTTGGGGAATGCTTTAGAAAAAATTTAATTTGAAAATTAGATTAACAAACCAAATAGAGTTTAACTATTCAGATTTATAACTACACATAGTTATAGAAATAACTCCTAATTATTAATCCATGAGTTACAAAATTTAAATTTTTGGTTGTCACTGATAGAAGTTATAAATGTCTCTTCATTATAGTTCGTTACCATCTAATTTGTAATTTTCGCAATTTCAGAAAGGTTTCCATGGGCTACAAGCACGAACTTAAAAAAAAAAAAAAAAAAAGAAAAAAAAGAAAAAAAAAACAAACTTGAAATAAACACATCACCAAATTTAAGATCAAAAGATAAAATAGTTTTTTGAGCTCTCGGAATTCAAGATCAAATTGACAGGCACAGAACCAAAATATAAAGGTCCGTTTGTTAGCGTTTCTATACCCATAAAATTTGCATTTTTTTTTTACCTACCTTTTGCTTTCTTTTTAAATTATGTTTTTCTCTTTCTTTTTTCTTTTTTAAGTTTTCTCTTTGTTTATTTTTCCTCCTGCTTTTTTGTCTTTTACTTTTTTTGTTCTCTACTATGTTGGTAGTACGTGAAATTGCACTAATTAATGATTTTTTTTTTGTAATATTTTGAGTTGTTTTTTGGGTTGATACTTTGTTGTTGTTTTTTTTTGGTATTCTATGCATATCCATGTTCGGTTTCGATTTTGTATCCAGACTATTGTAATTGACCTTGATTGGTGAAAATGCATATAACTTTGAAAGTTCATCTTAGCCTTAGCCTGTATTAAATGAGTTTAACATCAATTTATTGAGAAACATCTAAGGTCACGTTTGGTATATGAGATTCAACTTGGGATTAAAATGAAGGTAGTAATGATCATTTCATTTCTAGTTTGGTAGGTGAGATTGATTTTTATTCTTATTTCCAAATAATAATTAATCTCACAATTCATAGGATTAATCAATTCCAAATGAAATTAGGTGTTAGATAATCCTGTGATTAGCTAACCCACATGTCACAGCGCATCTCATTCACTCTTTCGTGAGGCCCGCGCCTTTCGTGAGCGAGAGAGGAGAGAAAATTTGAGCAACGGCGATCCTTTCGAGCGAAGAGGGAATCGAGCGACGGCGATCTTTTCGAGCGGCGAGTAGAGGAAATCCTTCATCGATTTCACCTTCATGGCCAAGCTATCGAGCTCGAGTCTGGTGAATACGATCCTTCATTCGTGAGCTCGATCATTTCATTCTTTAGAAATCGAAGTCGTTCAGTCTTCATCGATCCAAAGCCTTCATCGATTTCATCTCCAAAGCAGGTAATTTATGACGATTTTGCTATTTCATTTGTTTGGATTTTGCAGAAGATGTGGGCAAAATGTTAGTTAGGGTTGGGCGTGGGAAGCACCTGTATTTTGAACGTAGTGGCTTCTTTCTCTCTCTCTCTCTCTAGATCTACATACATGTCCATGTATATACTCAAGCAATCCATATTTAGATCAGAGAAATGGCTATGGAGGAGAAGGAGATCGTGTCAACGAGCATGGATTTTAACTTTATTTAGCTTTTTTCCCCCAATTTTATATAGATTTCTCTCTCTCTCTCTCTCTCTCTCTTCTCTCTCTCTCTCTCTCTCTCTCTCTCTCTACTTTTATCTATTTTGGGGATTGGTTTGAGTTTGATTCTTTCGGTGCTACCTAACTTTTTTTAGTTGCGTGGTTGGCGACCACAAACTTGGAGGATAATCCGGTGGTTTAAATCTCTCCCTCTCTCTGTCTTCTTCTCTCGACACCCTGCATTTTCATCACCGGTAATCTCTTAATTTTCTCTATCTAAATTTCTGATTCCTTCGCTCAGGGAACGTCTGAAAATCTTGTAATTAAATTAAACTTGTACCGTGTATATCTACGTTTGATTGTTTCATTTGAATTGGATATGTATCTGATTCCACGATTGAGTTTGATCGTATTATTCAACATTTTTCCTGAATCTGTTCCGCATTGTTTCATAGATATTTTAGTTTTGCTATTTGATTCCTAGAAATTTTCTGTTCAATTGTGTTTGATCGTATTGTTGCATAGAGTGTGAATTCGGTATTTCCCCCAATCGGTTCCTTATTGACTCTGTTCTTGTTGAGGCTGAATATTTTCATCCCCAATACCATTACCATGTTTAATATATTTTGTAACCAAACGTAGGAATGGTAATGGTCATTCTAATACCATGTTTAATCCCGTTTATCACTATTCCATTACAGTATCATATTCATTCCAATACAACACTCATTCCATTCCAGCGTACCAAACGTAGCGCAAATATTTAGCTTCTAAAAGTAGCATCAATTTCTTTTACTTTTTTGTTTATTTGAGTGGCAAAATCAAAATTCCAATCCATATTTTGACACCAAACTTCACTCCAAATCAATAATTTCAATAGAATTTTTGAAGACAAATAGTCAATTGTCGTGTACGAAGCTATTTTTAGGGACTTTATCTACATTGTCAATCTCTTTCTTTCCCGCCAATAAATTTTTCTTTTAAAAAAATATCTATCTATATGTATACGTATGGGTAAGGTTTTTAATATATGATTACATTTTTGTTTGTTTTTGTGTGTGTATATATTTATATTTATTTATCTGTATATTTGTTTGTGAGTCTCTATACATAATTCACCATCAATTGATTCTTTCTTGTTCCACTCTCCCTCAACGGTGCTAGTACAGTGACGTCCTTCCCTGTCATTGCTCGGCCACATCTCTTTTACTCGCACCGCCAACGCCTTCTACACCTAGGGCCGCCAGATATATTGATTCCATAAGCCATAACCAGTTAACCACAACCTTTTCACAATCATTGAACTTCTAACAAGTCAAATTTTTGTGAGTTTATCTAGTTTGGGTTTGATTTCACGCTCCTATTTTGATTTGGTGTGGGGGATCTAGGTTGTGTTGATCTAGAGCAAGAAAGATAGAGGTTGAGCGGTGACAAATTTTACATAATGGACTTGTGAAGAGATGAAAGGGTCTCTCTCTCTCTCTATATATATATATACTAGGGTATGACCCGTGCCTGAAGGCACGGGCAAAAAAAAGAAAAAAAGAATCTAATTTTTTTGACATAATATCATTTTTCTTATTTTATTAAAAATCAACAATAATTAACATTTAAATATCAATATCCAATAACCTAGATATTCTGATACCAAAATAACACGACAATTAAGGCAAAAAATGTGTAGTGCCAATTTAAAAAAATTATACAGCAATAATAACATAAGGTAATTGCAACGGTAAAAGTTGTCGCCATGTGACCTAGAGGTCACGGGTTCAAGTCGTGGAAACAGTCTCTTACAAAAAGTAAGATAAGGTTACATACAATAGACCTTAGTGGTCTGAATCTTCCCCAGACTCCGCGCATAGCGGAAGCTTTGTAACACCGGACTGCCCTTTTATACAACAATAATAACAAACAACCGAGTCCCACATTTGTTTATTTTGGCCATGAATAACAATAAACTGTATTAGATAGTTTGTGTACTTCCCTTGATTAATCTTACAATCGCTCGAGCCAATAGATCCCAATCTTGCATTATAAAATTCCAATAGATGTTGTGCTCACGTAAATAGAAATTGAAGGTAAACTATTTATTTATTGGCATTGGTACCTTTATTTTGTTTTATGATAGAACTCCAAGATAGCCAATATTCGTTGTTGACAGAGATACCTGGTCATGAAAATCAAATGACTTACAATTTGATAGAGCAACGCAAAGTTGACCATGACTGAAAATCAATGTGGTCAAAACCCATTGTAACTGGAACTTACCAGTATTGCTCCGAGTGCAATTAATTATATGTGTTAAACAAAGTAGTTAAAAAAAATGACGACAATAAAATAAACTGTATTGGATGGAGATTATAAATTTGGTTGAATACCTTTTGTCCAAGTCCACAAATTGGTGTACTCTTGATTAGTTGGTACAATAGCTCGAATCAGTAAATCCCAATCCTGTATAGTTAAATTCAGATCAATGTTTTACTTACATGAATAGAAAATGAGAGTAAACTATTTGTTTATTAGCGTTGGTATCAACTCTATTTAAAAAAATGACTTGAAGGCGCGGATGTAAAAAAAAAATGAATCTAAAAAATAAATTGACATAATATCATTTGTTTATACAACATTCTAGACCTGTTTTTTTAAAATCAACAATAATTAACAGTTCAATGCTAGTATCCAATAATCCAGATATTCTGGTATAAAAAAATGTGTACTCCCAATCCAAATCAATAATACGTTAATAATAACAAACAACCGTGTCTCACATTTGTTTATTTTGGGCCATGAATAATCGATAACTATTAAACAATGAGTAATTAAAGTCAATCACGAATTTATAACTTTCCACCTCAAAACCCAGTGCAACTGGAACTTACCAGTATTGCTCTGAGTGCGATTAAGTGAATAATTGTATGTCTTGAGCAAAGTAGTTAAAAAAATGAAATAAAATTATCAATTTCAATGCAAAGTAATGCAAGTAGCTACATTTCGTTGGTCTAGTAAAAAAAAGAAAGATTATGCAACTGTGTGACTTGCACAGTAGAGTGTTCATCGAAAAAATGTAGAGCACATGAGTATACTTCAATGGCACACCCATTGGAATGCGTCGTCATTCATGTTTTTGAGCTAATTCAGATGTTTCTAATAAATATAACGACCCATCCATTTATTGATGGTAAAGGATTCTCAGGATTTCCAAGTTTGATTCTTTCTCGTTCCCTTCTCGCTCAAGGCAAAGAGCGATACTTCCTATAGATATAAAGAAATTGTGAAGGAAGTACAATTTTGTTACCATGCATAATTGTTTTCTGCCAACAATTATTGTTAGAAATGATCTCATTTATTGTAAAATAGAAATATTATAAATGATAGTTAAATAAGTAATGCATTCACACCACTTTGGGAGGAACATTATCTTTTTCCTTTCCTTTCCCTTTGTAACTTGCATATTTAGTTCGCAGGTCCAATTGTGTATCCTTATAAGACTGAAACATATAATAGCAAAGGGTTAAGTATTTATTTTAAAACAATTAAAATTTAGTTCAGACAAATGACGAACTTCATTGCTTAAACTTATATTTAAGCTCAATAACTAATTCACTCATACAGACTTGGAAATATAGATTGTTATATTGAGCTTGCAAATAAGAACGACCAACTTACATTTAAGCTCAATAACTAATTCATTCATACAAACTTGGAAATATAGATTGTTATATTGAGCTTGCAAATAAGAACGGCCACTCATTAATGTTTAAACAAACATACCACATTGATAGAAATATTTTCTTTTCCCTTCCATGTGCACCTGTCATCGTCATTTTTCTTTGCCATCGGTAATTGTTTACCCTTAGGCGAATCAAATAGGTAAATGTTAACAAAAAAAAAAATATAAATTTTAAAAAAATTACCTCTCAAAATGTTATACGGGCATGGCCGATTCGTATTTGATCAAATTTGCTCTGAGCAAGTATTTAATAGAATTTTTGACACTCTGTAACCATAGAATGCTTTTTAGAAAACAATTTTAAAGAATCCACCAATGGGAAAAAACATTTAAAAACCTATCACTGTAGAATGTTTTTGCTCATATTTGCTCTGCAATTAGAGTAATGAGCAAAAACATTAAAACAAACTATAATCGTAACAGTCTATTAAAATAATCACAATTAAACATGAATTTAACCGAAACAAAATAAAAGAATAAAATGTTTATTGCCTATCCAAATCTCAGTATTTCACTGCAACATTTCACAAATGCAACTATATATTTATTGTTTAAAAAAAGAAAACATTGCTCTATGAGAACAAATAAAAGAAAGAGCAAAAATGAGATTAAGAAGACTTACCAGTTGTATACGTGAGGTAGTGGACAGAGATTTTGGAATGAAACCAGATTTCACAACAACAAACTTTATGTTCACCAATTTTTTAATTTTTTTTGGTCTGCTTCCATTTTTCAAACAACTGAAAAAAGAATGAAAATCGAAAAAGAAAAAAAAAATCACTTTCTCTAAGACATTTGTTCCAAAAATTCAGAACACACAAAAGAAACAGATACTCTGTACCAACCAATTCCATTTAAACAAACACTATCGGTTATGATGAATATCATAAAGAATATCGTAGCTATTTGACTAAATATTATCCTATTTCGCTGACTCAATTAGTATGAAATCAATAGCGAGAGAGTGAGCAGAAGCGTGAGAGAAGGAAGATGTGGAATTGGGAAGCAGGGTTGAGACAATTTGGATTAGATGGGAGGGAAATTAGGATATAGATATTTCATCTTAACCATTGGATCAAAAGTGATCCAATTGTTAGAAATGTCTCTCTCAATTGGGACATTTTACACCCATGGATATGAGATCCCCAAGGGTGTAAAATGTCTCCCTCCATTAATGTCTTTTACACATTTTCAAATTACAAAAGATAAGGTTAAGTAGAGATGAAATAGGAATTCTGAAACTGAAACACAAAAAAACACCACCTTCAAAAATTTGTGTTTTCGTCATCTTAAAATTTTGTTCTTAAAATTTGATAAAAGAACTAAAACATTTTCTACCTTTTGCATCCATTTTTCTATTGCATTTGCTTTATTGCGCTTAAATAATGATTCAAAGTTTATTGATAAGGGTAAAAAAAAAAGGTAAAACATTTTGATAAAACCAAACACTACCTAAATGCTTCCATTCACAAAACAAAAATAGATTTTTGAGAACAGAAATAGATTTCTGAAAATGCACTTCCTTATTTCCGGTAGTTTGACCAAAAAAAAAAATCCCACCCAATAAATATATAGGGTAATCTAAAAATACATATTTATATAATTAAAAAATACTTAAAATATGTGTGGCGAAACACGATTTTTAAATTATTGTGCCAACCGATCAAATTGTATGGTGCCAACCGATCAACATATATACACTTCACTCTAAGCCGTCTTTAATGGCTTTCCCTTCATTTTCGACCCCTTAAAACTTTGTTTTCCAAACATATGTGTTTGTTTTTTATTATTTAGGAAATGTAGTCTAAGTAAATTTCAAACACCAAAAAAACTTACTAATTGTTCCAATTTCCCAATTTGTTCAAGAATTATTCGCTCAATCGCAACCCATCTCAGTGCCACTTCATCGATCGATCCCCTGAAACTCTCGAATCCATATCCCCTGAGACGATTGTGCTGTTAGAATCTATTCGCTAGCTCTCACACAAACACACACAAACAAATCTATATCATCGAAAAACAGTCTGAAACATAAAATTTTGCAACTTGATTGTAAAAAATAAATAAATAAAAGAAAAATATATAACTTAGAGAGACTTGGACGAAAATCAGATATCAGATAGAATTGTGACATAAAATTAAATTCAAGAAACTCATAATAGAAGCAAAAATTTAAGAACAACACAAAACGAAGAAAAAAATTGAGACTACCTTTGAAGGCTCCTCAATGAGTCGACCAGATGCATTTACCTGGCCGATAGTTCTCTCATTTTGGAAAATATTATCCAATAGAGAGCAGTTGCACTACCTATAGTAAGAGAAAACATGTAAAAACAAATCATATTAAATAACTTGTTTAAACCTACACATTTTAATCTAAATGTAGATTAAAATAAAAACAACTTGTTTAAACATGAGAAGACCTTACACACATTCCAAACCATAGTAACCAATAACGTCATTACAACAATTGAAACAACTACTGTAGAAAGGTATTAAATCCCTAGCATTTGATCAAAAAATGTGTAGAAATATAATTAACTTGAGCAAATGCAATTTTGATTAACCAAACATACAACTAAAAAATAGTAACTGTATGAACAATTGAAGAATCAAAACAATGATTTTAGTGAAAATAGAGTAAAAGAAATCGTGCGCTAGAAATGAAATCACAAAGCAAAGATGAACTCGGACAGTAGCACACTCGGTAGAGAAGAGAAAGTACTTAATAGGATTTTTGCCACTGTAACCATAGAATGCTTTTTAGAAAACAATTCTAAAGAATCCACCAATGGGAAAAAAACATTTAAAAACTTATAATTGTAGCATGTTTTTGCTCATATTTGCTCTGTAGTTAGAGTAATGAGCAAAAACATTAAAACAAACTATAATCGTAACAGTCTATTAAAATAATCACAATTAAACATGAATTTAACCGAAACAAAATGAAAGAATAAAATATTTATTGCCTATCCAAATCTCAGTATTTCACTGCAACATTTCGCAAATGCAACTATACATTTATTGTTTAAAAAAAGAAAACATTGTTCCATGGGAATAAATAAAAGAAAGAGCAAAAATGAGATTAAGAAGACTTACCAGTTGTATACTTGAGGTAGTGGACAGAGATTTTAGAATGAAACCAGATTTCACAACAGCAAATTTTATGTTCACCAATTTTTTTTAAAAAAAATAAAATTGTCTGCTTCCATTTTTCAAACAACTGAAAAAAGAATCAAAATCGAAAAAGAAAAAAAGAAATTCCTTTCTCTAAGATATTTGTTCCAAAAATTCGGAACACACAAAAGAAACAGATACTCTGTACCAACCAATTCCATTCAAACAAACACTATTGGTTATGATGAATATCATAAAGAATATCGTAGCTATTCGACTAAATATTATCCTATTTCGTTGACTCAATTAGTATGAAATCAATAGCGAGAGAGTGAGCAGAAGCGTGAGAGAGGAAGATGTGGAATTGGGAAGCAAGGTTGACAATTTGGATTAGATGAGAGGGAAATTAGGATATAGATATTTCATCTTAACCATTGGATCAAAAGTGATCCAATTGTTAGAAATGTCTCTCCCAATTGGGACATTTTACACCCTTGGATATGAGATCCCCAAGGGTGTAAAATGTCTCCCTCCATTAATGTCTTTTATACATTTTCAAATTACAAAAGATACGGTTAAGTAGAGATGAAATAGGAATTCCAAAACTGAAACACAAAGAAACACCACCTTAAAATTTCGTGTCTTCGTCATCTTAAAATTTTGTTCTTAAATTTTGATAAAAGAACTAAAACATTTTCAACCTTTTGCATCCATTTTTCTATTTTTTTTCCACATTACACATATCAAAAACTGAAAAACCCTTCTTTTGCATTTGCTTTATTGCGTTTAAATAATGATTCAAAGTTTACTGATAAGTGCAAACAAAAATGGTAACCGTGATGACGCTACTTAACAAACAAATTTATATCACCGAAAAACAGTCTGAAACATAAAATTTTGCAACTTGATTGAAAAAAATAAATAAATAAAAGAAAAATATATAAATTAGAGAGATTTGGACGAAAATCAGATACCAGATAGAATTGTGACATGAAATTAAATTCAAGAAACTCATAATAGAAACAAAAATTTAAGAACAACAACACAAAACAAAGAAAAAAATTGAGACTACCTTTGAAGGCTCCTCAATGAGTCGACCAAATGCATTTGCCTGGCCGATAGTTCTCTCCTTTTGGAAAATATTATCCAATAGAGAGCAGTTGCACTACCTATAATAAGAGAAAATATGTAAAAACAAATCATATTAAACAACTTGTTTAAACCTACACATTTTAATCTAAATGTAGATTAAAATAAAAACAACTTGTTTAAACATGAGAAGACCTTATACACATTCCAAACCATAGTAACCAATAACACCATTACAACAATTGAAACAACTAATGTAGAAAGGTATTAAATCCCTAGCATTTGATCAAAAAATATGTAGAAATATAATTAACTTGAGCAAATGCAATTTTGATTAACCAAACATACAATTAAAAAATAGTAACTGTATGAACAATTGAAGAATCAAAACAATGATTTTAGTGAAAATAGAGTAAAAGAAATCGTACGCTAGAAATGACATCTCAAAGCAATGATGAACTCGGACAGTAGCACACTCGGCAGGGAAGAGAAAGAAGACCAAGCAAGTGTTCACCTCCATGGTGAACTCATCCATCACTTCTATGGTTCCGTCCCTCTCAAATGCCTTACTTGACCCTAGGAGGCAAGATACTCAAAAATTAATATCAAATCAGAAGTAAAAATGAAGTGAATATGAATTAAAACAAAAACAGAAAAGAACAATAGGCTGAAATTTCCACAAAATCTGGGTCTAAAATTACAACCATTCTCCAAATCTCTCAGCAACCAGATAGCAACCAAAGAAAAAGGAAATCAAGTTGTTTATGTTCCCAAGATTGCAGTCAAAAGTGAATCTAAATTCTAAAATAAAAACCCAACTGAGCATGATTCTGATTGCAAATATGAATCGATTCAAATTTCATACCTGAGAGGAACCGTGGGTGGATGTGGATCAAGCTAGATAGATCAAGCAGGAAACGGTTCGGATCTAGATCTGGATCAAGCAACACAGCTGAGGAACTGAGGTGGAAGAAGGCTGGATGGGCGAAAATCAGATCAAGCTTATGCGAAAAACAATGAACGAATAAGAGGAGATGAAGACGTGAGACTTACCTGATTTCGATGGAGAGAGAATGTCGCCAACCAAAAGGGATTTCTGGATTGGGCATGCGATGGAGATTGGAATGGTGACGGCGACGGAGACGAAGCTATAGTGATCCGGTTGTAAAGGCGATGTGCTCCGGTTGCAGATGGCGGTGGTGAAGGCACTCCGACTGCCGATGTTGATGGCGTCGGCGGCCTTTGTCAGGCATTAGGGTTCGCGACGGCTGTTCGACATCGAGGTCTGCAGGGCGTAGGTTCATCGCGATTCATCGTCGGCGAAGGGCCTGGGAGTGAGAGAGAAGCGAGAGGCCAGATAGGAGAGATGGTGCTTCGAAGGCGTTGGAACTGGCGAGGCCGATGGCGTTGGTAAGGACGACGACGACGGCGATTGCGCTCTGGCTTCAGATGGGTTTGGCGAGTTCAGCGGCGACGTCGGGTGGGGATGAACGATTGGGTTCGGCGATGATGGAGAGGGGATTTGGGATGAGGGTTGGTCGGATTTAGGATTAGGATTGGGCAGATTTGGGAGTGAGAGAGAGAAGAATGATGAGGTTGAGTAGCTATGGAGACCGTTGGGTTTGGGAGATTGGGAGTGGTCTGATCTGGACTGTTGGATGAAATCAATCCTACGGCTAAAAATGTCTATTGGTGACACTCAATCTCAGCCCTTGGATATGAGATCCAAAGGCCCAAAACATCTCCCTCCAAAAATGTCTTTTAGACATTTTCAAATTAGGATCTGATTTATATAATAGATAGTTTTTTAAAAACAGAGGAATTGATTTTATATTGCAGTTTTAAGAAACTTAACGGATTTGATTTTGCTTGGAATTGGAATTTTTATAGGTTTCGGGTGTAGAATAAGTAATTACTAAGGGTGAAATGAAAGAATAAAAATTGATTCTAGATGTGGAATTGATAAATTAAAGGGATCAAAAGAACTAAAAAATAAAACCCAAGAATTTTACCTCCGGCCATTGATGCTTTCAATCACAAATTCACTATTTTTCTCTTGCTTTTGACTATTCTAAGCTCTCAGAACACTCACAATAGATGGTGTATTTTGTTGGAATGAAGTCCTTCAGCATAGGGACAAAAATCTCTATTTATAGCCAAGTTTTCATCAAGTTTTAATTAATGACCATTCTTAATGTTGCCATAAAAATGATTACAAAAATTTAAGAAAACATTTGTAACTTAAGATTTAATGTAAAAACTTAAGAAAATATTTGTAACTTAGCCTTTAATGTGGACCATCAATGCCAAAAATTAATTTTTCTCAACAATTTCACACATCAACAAAACACTAAACAATCAAGCATGCACTAAGCGGTAGTATTGTGAATTTGGAATCAAATTAGCCAGTGGCATACCTGAGCCAAAGCAGTGAATCTGGATCAAGCCGCACAGCTGAGACAAACCAATTGTATAGCTGAGCCAAAGCAGGACTGAGAATTAGACGAAGATTATAAGAAGAAGAAAGGTTGCTTACCGTTGACGGATCTACGACGGTTGAGTTGTCGCGGCGTTGGCGATGGCGATGGTGATGGCGACGGATTGGCCGATTGACGGACGAACGAATCTCACCGATCTACTGACAACGAACAGAGATCGGCTGGAGAGGGATGGATCTGGGCAAGATCGACCAATTTTTCGCCGTTCACCGTCTTTGATGGATCTGGAGGCCCGATCTAAGCTTTAACGGCCAACGTCGCGAGGGACAAGTCACCGTCGTCGTCGAGAGTGAGGAAGGGGGCGCCATCGTCGTCGTTATCCTTGAACATTGATATTTTTGCAAAGAAGAGATGCTGAGAGCCATGGAGATGAGAAGTTGTGACCCTGGGAGTAAGAAAGAGAGAAGTGAGAGAGTGCAGTGGCTAAGGTCGCGTTTAGTTAACCTAAACCCTAAAGCAATATACCCAAATTATAATATACAACTTGCATGACTATTCACATGTTATAACAATAATTGGCAGACAAGCTTTTTGGCAGTCAAGTGGAGACTTATTATAAACTATTCGTTTAAATTATTATTTTCTCTTTATTCATTAACTTATTTTATTACAAATATATATAATAAAAAAATAGCCCTAAAAATTTTGACCTAGCCCAAGTCCGTCCCTAAATTTAGTCGTGCCTCAAATATTGAGCCCCAACCCTATCCATGGGCTCAAAAGCTGAGTCCAAGCCCCAAAAATATCTGGTCGGGCTTAGCGGGCACCCTAAGCCTATGACCATCCCTAGTATGTCTATTCTGGATCAGATTTTAGATTCGATCTGACCCGTTTAAGGATGCACGCTTATGTCAGTTATGAGCGAGAGTTTCCTATATCATTTACCCTCCTGACTTTCGTGGCGATTCAAGAGAAGAAAAGCGAAAGATCACTTCCATTTCACGTAAGTTATCATCTTCCCCCGATCCTTCAATTGCATATCTCTACTTCATAATTTTTGTTTTATGATTGTTGTTTGCTCTGTCGCAAGATGTCGAGCCAATCGAATAGTCCTTTTGAGGCTAGTTAGTCATCAAATCCCATAGCAGAACGGACGACAACGGCTGAGGCTGCTCAGCCCTCCAATCCCTCAAAAAACATGGGAGATCACGGCGCGAGCAAGTTTCCACAGGATTGACTTTCGCCATTTAGGGAACAATATGGCATTCTTCTATCAAAGTCGATTAGGGTTCCATCTGAGAATGAACGCCACTACGATACTAAGGAAGATGGAATATGCTTCTTTCACCAAATCATAAGGGCCATTGCCCTGGCTAGAACGAACGAGACATCTCTATCCGTTGATACGATTAGGAGTATAGGATATCTCAAATTCCACACCAATAGCGGAAGGTATTATTACTCTTTTCCCAAAAAGTTTTCATTTTTCACTGACCTTCCAGTTAAAGTAAGGGACTGGAAACATTGGTACCTTTTCTTCTTTGGTGATTGAGAGTTCTTTCTTGAAGAAGTGGGGTAGCCCTTAGTTGTGCTGAGGCGCTTCAGTACCCCAAGTAATTTTTTCTCGTCATTCACTTAACAGTCTGTTTTCTTTTTGAAATTCTGTTTGAGTGATGTTAACATCTTTTCTTGGGTTTCTGATGTAGGTGATAGAGCTTGCCAAAGTCTTGGCCTTACAACTAGAATTGAAGAAGAGTTGATGAGGTTGCTAGTCCCAGTAGAGCGTTCTTACCAGGAGCTAACTCATCATCCATTTAACAGGCCTGAAATGGATCTATCTCGCTTTAATGAGTTGGCTGAATTGCAACTTGGGACAAAGAAGAGGAAAAGACCCACCAAGAAGCTCGCCAAAAAGACTAGGCAATCAACATTCGAACCTGCTTCTGCTGTTGTTGCTAGTCCGGCGACTTGCCATTCCGCTAAGATCCCTGCTAACCCAGAGATCATCTAGCCAGTTCAGCACGCTGACCTAGAGATTGTAAAATTTGAAGATGACTCCCAACCTCTGAGCGTTCGTAGGCGTAGGATAATTTTAGTTACTGTTCCACCACCTCCGACTCTTAACCCACAAGAGCATAGAGAGCTAGAAACTGCTTCGAGGTCTGCAAATGTCCCTATTGTTGAACCTCATTCTATCAATCGTTAACCTTCCCCAGCCCCTGCAACTATCGAGAAAACCTCCAATGGGCGGGGTATGACGAAAAAACAGATGTGCCAACTCATTGATGAGGTTAGGCCCTCTATCCCAGGTCGCTATGCCATCTTCGATGATGCTATCAAGTTTTTCTATGAGCAGTCTCAGGACAAAGGAAAAAAGAGAACCCAAGGTTGAAACAAACTCGAGATATTTCGGATGGTGATCTGTGTGCTTCTCCAGGTAGTTTCCATAGCTCCTACTATGTTTTTCTGTTCCCCCAAACTATTGGTTAATTCTTTTATCACTGTCTTTACTGTTGTAGTGTATACATGTCTTCTACTCTGGTCAACTGTTCTGTGGACGAAAATGAGTTGGATGCCCAACTTATGTGTTAGATAACCGAATTCAGCAAGTTGGAGAAAAAAAATCGTGTCTTGGAAAATGAGAAACCCAGTCTAGCTACGAACCTTGCACTGGCAAGATCCGCTCAGGAGCGATTCAAATTGGAATTACGCTCTACAAATGAGCAAAGAAAGGCCTTGTAATAAATCAATGCACTTTTCTGCTCAGAGAATGGTGAGCTCAGGATAAAGATTACTGCCGTGAGAGGAGAGTGCTCATCTTTGAGGGATGACGTCCGTGTTTTTTCTGAAGAGCTCAACTCAGCTCACTTGGTAAACGATAAAAAATTCACTGATCTCAAGGACAAAGATGCCTTTCTCTAAACCAAAGAGGGCGCACTTCAAGAAAAATAGATTGTCCTTCAAAAACTGTAAACTGAGAGAGATCGCCTAGTTGCTGAGCTGCCAGTAATAGCCAAAAAGTCTCAGCTGGATATTGAAAATCTCTGGGCTGTATTCAGGGGTGAGTCAAAGAAACTTCAGAAAGTGGGCTTTTCTTACTGCTAGAGGCGAGTGTTAGAGGAATTTCCTGACTTGGACCTTTCTTTCTTAGCGAATGATCTTGATGACGAGCCAGAATGAGAAAATACTGAGGGGGTGAGGAAGAGATTGTTGAAGATGAAGAAGCGTCTCCCATATTGGCAGCCAAGGTGCCAGTGGAGAGCTCAACACTGACCTTAAACCAGGACTCATCAACTGACGTTGCTGCCATGCCGACGTCAAATCAACCAAACGTCACTGATCAGAGGACCACTCCCTGAATTGCCCTTCCATCTTTTCAACTTTCTTTTTGCACGTCTGTAATTAATTTTTAGTAATAATAATACTTTATCATCATGATCTGTATTGAAACAGTAACCGCCGTTTTCCAATTCTTGTTGGAAGTTGGAAAGTAGAATTGTACTGATTTCTCAAACTAATCTCCTTTAGGTGTTTGCAGGACTATACCCACACTACACCCCTTCATATTTGAAGCACCATCAACCTACAGCTTCTATGGTGTAGCATATGGAAGAGTTATTTTCTTTTCCATTAGAGGAGTTCGTTCGGTAATAAAGTCGGCCAGAGCTTGGCCCTTGATTCTGCCCTAGGTTTGTACTTGATGAAAAATTCACCAAGTTCGATAGTCCACTTCATGAGACGACCAAAAGCTTCTGGCCTGTGCATTACAGCTCAAAGTGGGTATGAGATCAGCATATTAGTCACATGTGCCTGGAAATATAGTCTGAGCTTTTGTGCAGCAGTTACCAGGGCCAGGGCAAGCTTCTTCAGCTCAGTGTAGCTAGTTTCTGCTGGAACTAATGACTTGCTGAAGTAGTACACCGGCCTTTGCCCTCCTGTATGATATTTGACCAGCATGACACTTACCGCTACAAGTGTTACTGCTATATAGAAATAGAGTTTTTCTCCCGTGTTCACTTTAGCTAGTGTCTCTACTGAGCCCAAGTAATCTTTGATGGATTGGAGAGCTCGTTCATAGTCATCATCCCATTGAAAGATTTTATTCCCCTTCAAAATCTTGAAGAATGGAGCACACCTGTCAGTAAATTTTGAGATGAATTTGTTCAACGCAGCTAACCTCTCTGTCAGCACTTGAACTTCTCTTATAGTTGCAGGGGACGTCATGTTCTTGATAGCCTCTATTTGACCTGAGTCTACCATGATGCCGGTCTGGTTAACTATAAAGCCCAAAAACTTTCAAGATACAATGCCAAAAACACATTTTTTTAGATTTGGCTTTATGTTGTATTTTCTTAGAACAACAAAGGCCTCTGTCACATGGCTGAGGTGGTCCTCTTTTTTGGAACTTTTGATAAGCATATTATCTATGTAGACTTCCAAAATTGCTCTAATCTGATCTTGAAAAATATGGTTTACCAACCGCTGATACATGACTCTTGCATTTCTCAAACTAAATGACATTACTTTGTAGCGATAGGTACTTTTTGGTGTGATGAACGACATTCCCTCCTCGTTTTGTTGGTCCATGTGAATTTGATTATAACCCGCATATGACCTGGAGATATCTAGGCGGTGTACCGCAACATCTGGGCTGATGCCTTTCATATTTTCTGGAGCCTAGGCGAAGACGTCCAGGTTCTTTTGGAGTTGCCTGTTGATCTCTTCGGTCTCAGTTAGGATCATGGTGGACTCAGGTCAAATAGAGGTTGTCAAAAACAGGAAGTCCCCTGCAACTATAAGAGAAGTTCAGGTACTGACAGGGAGGTTGGTTGTGCTAAACAGATTCATCTCAAAATTTACTGACAGATGTACTCTATTTTTCAAGATTTTGAAGAGGAATAAAACCTTTCAGTGGGATGATAATTGTGAGCGAGCTCTCCAATCCATCAAATATTACTTGGGTTCAGTAGAGTCGCTGACTTAAGTAAACCCGGGAGAAGAACTCTATCTCTATCTAGCAGTAACACCTGTAGTAGTAAGCGTTGCGCTGGTTAAAGATCACATAGGAGGGCAAAGGGTGGTGTACTACATCAATAAGTTATTAGTTCGGGCAGAAACTCGCTATACTGAGCTAGAAAAGCTTGCCCTGGCGTTGGCAACCGCAACACGAAAGCTTAGACCGTATTTCCAAGCACACGTGATGAATGTGTTGATCTCATACCCGCTTTGAGCTGTAATGCATAGGCCAAAAGCTTCTGATCCCCATTATTGAAGGCGATCTGTTTTACTTGTTAGGCGGGATGAATCATACTTGCGTGCTCCCTGAAGTCATCAATTTCATTTGCTGAGCTTTCTGACAAAGGTATTCTCTACTCTTGCTTTAATTACTACAAAGGCGTACTCCTGCCCTTCATAGCCATGGCAAAACATTGCCTTGAAGCCACTTGATCACCTCGTATTACTGCCACAGAACCATCTTTTGTGTACTTGACACATTGGTGGTATGTTGATGCAATAACTCTCATTGCATGTAACCACGGACGTCGAAGTATGTATTATTAGGCGATGTTGAGTCCACCACCATGAACCTGGTAGTCTACGCGGGAGGCCATTGAATTACCTCAGATGCACGTATTTCGTGCAAGATTCTAGAGATAGGCATTTGTAGACCAGGTAGGTTTGACTCGTGTCGAACTTCTGATCTGGAACCCGAGCTCCTAGGTCAATCTTTCCGCCTGTCTAAATTGTTGGCTTTTGCCTTGTTGTGGTCCTTCTCGCATTGTCTAGGATGATCTTTGAAAGATCCCCTACCTTCTCTTGCGAGCTTGACATCCTTCAACTTTATATAGGGCTTAGCCTTTTCTATCCACTCTTAGGATTTGTATCATGAAAGCAAATGGGATTACAAAAAAATTTACCTGTTGGAGTGATTATCTGCTTTTCAGTAAAAGGAAGGTGACCTAGACCATGCTCTACAACCTACAGTATTAATTCCAGACAATAGTTCAGGACAAGGTAAGAAGGGACCTCAATTGGAAACTTTTATTTATGTACACCTGTTACTCACCAAACGAATGTGTCTGTTGGCACAGAAAACAAAGTCATGTTTGGTTGTTTTAGCATCATGTATAAGTGTGTGCATCTCCCGTATCTGGACACAAGAAGGAAGCATCGGTCATTCAGCTGGGTTTTCAAGTATATTGAGCAGATACTGGTATTGTGATACCTTTTAAATTTTATTAAGAAATCATACGAAGACAGGCAGTAAACATTACCTGAAAGGTTGAATGTATAACAAAGACATTTGGATATATTTTAGCATACTGCAAACAGGATTTTCCCAATGAGAAGAATCATCAAAATGCAAGAAACAGATTTAAGTAGGACTTTGAATGTGAAAAATGTTTATATTCATAAAATGAATTGTGTAGCCTGAAAAATAGACTTAAATGTACTTACACGTGTTAGGAATTTTTGATAACATCATTTGGTGTCGTCTGTGGGAAACGCTAACGAAAAAAACTTTCCATCGCAAGTATGAGGCAACCACAAACAAGAGGGGCAGCGACATGTCGAAGCAATGACTTGCCGCTGCCACTTAATGCAGAAACACAAGTGGAAGCACGAGGAAATTCAGGATGATCCTTTGCCGGTGGTGCTGAGTACTGATGCAAAGATTGATGTTCTCACCGCAAACATGGTCAAGATGGTGGATATGATCAAGTACATGGCGCAGATAATCACCAATTGCAGGTCGTACTCCCCCGCAACCAACAATGGCGTTGGAGAAGAAGCAGAATCTCCAGGGTATGCTGATCCGCAATCCCATGAGGAGCAATCTACTCAGGGAGATGTAAGCCACCATAAGGAGAGAAGAGGGTATAGCCGAACTGAGATTGTTGATTCGCATCAACATATCAGAAGTAGGGTGGAGAAAGGTCAGCCTCTAAATAAACTTGATACACTGTTGAAAGGTACTGAGATGTCGTTCTCACCGGATATCCTAATTGTTCCGTTATCTGAAAAGTTTAATCCCACGAAGTTTGAGAAGTACGATGGGAAAGTAGATCCTGTGGCCTATATCTGCCAGTTCAAAACATCATAAACTTATATAGTTCAAGCGACTCCACACTCTGCAGAGCTTTTGCAACAATATTAAAGGGTTTAGCCCTTGAGTGGTTGCATACGCTCCCACCAAACTCTATCACATCCTTCAAAGAGTTTGGGAAGATGACTATCAACCGCTTCATAACCTGTCAAAGGTTGATAAAGGGTCCTAATTTTCTGTTGGCCCTGCGTCAAGAAAAAGGAAAAACTTTGCGCTAGTATATGAGCCGATTCAACAAGGAATTGACATGCATTGAGGGTTGTGATACAAATCTCATTATTAATGCATTTTCAATGGATTGCGCCCTGGCCATTTTCAAGACTCCTTAACTAAGAAGAATCACCAGAGCATATATCTTTCCAAGAGTGTTACTTTTTCATGTTTAATTTCAAAATTTTAATTGAAAAGGATTAAGCTTTTTCGGCTTCTTTCACGACTTTCAGGATCCGTATATGCTGGAGTAGTTTTCTGTAAAAGGTTTTGTGGGGTCTCAGTTATTAGAAGGTACATTACATCTTGTTGTTCATATATAATTAAAATTCAGGAACCGTGAATCCTAGTTAACTTTGTACACAACTTGCATCCATATTTTTGGGGAGTAGTGGAGAATGCACTGAGAGCGTGTTGCAAGGGAATCAAAATCAGGAAAACGCTCATCCATGGAGAGGGAAAGAGCGGCCGCCAAGTTATGTTCGAGTCTCAACCATTTAGGACTCTCATCTTCGGGATTCTTTCCAATTCTCACCATCTTTAGACACTGATGCAGTTGATATATGAGAAGTTACCAACAGACATTGCAAGCCGCCATGTTTTATTGCTTGGCCCTGTTCTCGCTTCAAGCCTAATTAAAACCTTCTATCTATCGATATTATTCTTCTTCTTTCCCTTCAAAAGTATTGGTTATGTCTAAAAATCAATATTTTACCAGGAAATTCTACAGTAAAAGCTATTTCTTTGTTGCTGAGCAAGGGTGTACCAGAAACAAACGTCATCTTCCTTAACCTCATAGAATTTTCTGATGGTGTCTTACTTTCTTATAGTGGAGAACACTTCCTGATGATTTCATTTGATTGGGACAGGCTCCTGAAGGTATACATGCAGTTTGCAACAAATTCCCAAGGCTAAAGATTGTGACATCAGAAATTGATACAAAACTAAATAAGGATTTACGCGTGATCCCCGGCATGGGGGAGTTTGGTGATAGATACTTTGGCACCGATACTCATCCCACAACAACAATGCTGCCTACCCAACCAATTTTGAAAATAAATACCATTTGTTATACTCATTTTCGTTGATGTAATAAACAAATTCTTTTGCAAGTAATATAATAATTCATTCAAGGACAATGGTATCTATCCATTTCAGCTCTTCCCAATTGAATAAATTGTAAACCAGATTTAATCACACAAAAAAATAAAAAAGGCAACCCGGTACTACAAAGCTCTTGCTACAAAGGGTAAAATAAAATAAAATTGCATCATCTGAGTGCAAAACTTAGAGAAATGGGAACAAATAAGAACTAAATTCAGAAATTTCCCATGCATAAAAAAACCGAAGAAAAAAAAAATTACTCCTACAACCAAATCGTGTTTCTCTGATGCGTCAAATTTTGTCTGCCTTAGAGTGGGATATGCATTCATGGTGTGACAATTTTATTGTGTTGTCACGTGAAGTGTGTAGCCTTCTTCTTCCTTGTGGCAAAACTGCTGGGTCCGATTTCTATTGCCATTCTCTTTGTCCTGTGACAAGAAAAAATACAAGTCAATATGTCTCCAGTCCATTGCATCCAATTCTAGTTGCATCATCTGAAGAAGCCGCATACCTCTCCGAAAGCTCTCCCGCATCACTATTACCCTCCTCAATTGCATCATCTGATGATAACCACAGAAAATCAGAATTTTAATCATCTTGTACTGATGTACTAATGAGTTTCAACATCGAATTCCACAACTATAAGCTAAGGTGACATCACAAAGGTTATACAATAAGCATAAACAGGTGTGCTAATGGTGTAATACCTTCTCCTGATGCATCTCCAGTTTCAGGTTCAGACTCTGAACCAGAACCACATCGATCTCCACCATCATCAAAGTCCCAACGTTCACCTGCTGGAGGCATCCAAAATTCTTCTTCTTCTTCTAATTCCTGCTCATTATCATTTTCTGAAGATTCCTTTACTTCAGAAGTAGTTTTGATGCTATTCTTTTGCTTCTTTGTCTTTTTCACTGAACTTGCTCCTTTAGCCTTCGATCGGTTTTCTGTTGCCTCCTCGCTCTTTTCTCCTATCAGTCCATTTGGCGTCTTCTCTGTTTACGGCTCCATTAGGTGAAAATGAAACAAAGAAGATAGAAATGAAATAAATGAAAGAAGGTAAACCTAGCGTGTTGAGGAACCGCTTTCCATTGATATGCTTCCATATATGTTCCTCAATTTTATTAACGGTCATCCATGTTAGCTTACATATTAACCTTGTACTACAAGAAAGAAGAATATGCAGAATTATATTAGCCAAAAATATATTTGAACAAAGACGAGCAATTTCCATCGATCACAAAAATTACTAAACCAAATAAACGACTTTATACCCTACTTTCTCATAGAAAAAGGATTCGGATTGAACTAAGATTGGCCGATAAACATCGGAGAAGAATAGACAAATTGATCAAATAAAGTATCTTAATGAAGAACAAGCAAAAAGAAACCCTATAATTATGCAAAAACAAATTTCCAATGAATAGTTTCAATTCAATTTTCCTTTGAAATACAATTAGAAGTTGAAATTGTACTGAAAAGCAAGCACAAGAACACAGGCAGATAGAGGATGAGTATACAGCCTCAATTTCGAAAAATGCACATCTCCCCAAGTACAAATTACATTCTTATACAGCTGTTGGAATGCAATAGAACAGTTTATCTAGTTGCACTGTTTTTCTAGTAGAAATTTTAGTGTCCCAATGCGTCTTCTGTGGCAAAGTACTGCATCTGAGTTAGGTTGCCAATGGATGAGGAGATAGAATCCATAAAGTGAATCTGACGCAAATCCCTGGGAAATGCAAGGTTTGTGTGTTTTTACTCTTTCTTTTTTTGTCTTTTGAAAAACAAAAAAAGATAGAACAAAAGGAGGAAAAATGGAATTCTTTTGGACAAGCACGTAACCCCATGTAGCATATACTTCAATTATTCGGGTGATTTGCATTATTATTTGGGCAGCAAGCTGATGTGAGCACCTAAGAAATGGTTAGTAATAGTAGAGAAACATATATCCAGTATATAGTGCATCAAGAGAAAAATCTTACAGATTGGTGAGGGAAGTCAAGCTCCTACAGCTCATCTGGAATCACACCCACAACGTCCAAAGCATAAGCTTTACTGTGAATGAACATTCAAACAACCAAATTAACAGTGCATTTTAAAAAGATTCCAGAAGTTCATATTGGATCAAGGCTCTGGAGTCCACCTCAAATAGTTTTTGTTTTCACTTTAATAAATTTTTAAATGACTTTATGATTCCAAATGCAAAACTACACATAAAATTCATATTTCTAGATGGAATGAATCCTCCGACAAGGATGATTTATCTAATTTATGAAGTTTTTTATTCTGATTTCAGAATAAAAAATAAAAAGATATTTTCCAGGATTTGACATGCTTTAACAAAGAAGCCATGCACATGTTGTGTCCTTGGACAAAATCAACTCCGCATTTGATAAGTTTTACTTCTTACAGTTGCAAAATGAAGTACCTAATGAGAAATGGAATCCAGCGAATCACTGAAAAAAAAACATAAAAACGCATTCTAACCACCAAGTTGGTTCCAATCAATGAACAGGAAGAGTTCTGCACTTGTAGCGCACCATCCCCTGTCCTTTGACACATACAAGCATGGCATTCCAATCAATATCTGGGAAAAGAGAGTTGAGTTCCAATGCGAAATTCCTCATCAAAAGGCACCATATTGCCTTTATTTGCAGATATGCAAAGGGCTCCCCGACGCTACTATGCCTGCCCCACCAAAAGATATATATATATATATATATATATATATATATATATATATATATATATATATATATAGTATAATATAATTAGCTATGAGATAAAGAAAAGGATTTAATTTGGATGTCATGTGTATATTTTAAACTCAATTAAATGAATTCTTTAATTGGAAATTAAAATGTATAAAGTGAACAAGTTGATGCAATAAATTTAACCATGTAAGCTACACAAAAATTCGAAATGTATTGTTAAGATATGTGATGCGGCTTCAATGTTCAGAAAGGACTTGTATATGCGATGAATTCCTGTAACTCACGAAGAAATAAATAAGTTAATTATTAGTGCCTTTATTTATGAAAAGTATGTATTTGTGGATCAATTACTTCCAGGTGTGCCAATCCCTAGTATATTACATATAATTTAATTCGATGCAGGAGTGCTAATAAGAATTCATCAGTGGAATCTGATCCTAACTATCATGATGTACTACAAATACAAAAGCAGGGAAAATAGATGAATGTATTGAAATTTAAGCACAAGCATTTTGTCGAATAGGTGCAGTGCAATTCAAATGAAGTTTCGAACATGGTATGTCCAGATGAAGGATGTCGGAAATGATAATGTAGAATATAGAGAAATCATAAATCATGCTGGTGGAAAGGGTAATATACAAATGAGGCCTTTTTTGCATCGGCTTGGAAGAGCCATGAATGTTGGAACAGTATTGTTTGGTTGCAAGAGGCGTGTTTGAAGGCCATAATGTTCACGGGCATAATGGGCAATTTCTGAAATCGTCTTACTACCTGGTGGTCACTTCCATCTTATTATAGACTTACTACATGGTGGCCACTTTCTGAAATCGTCTTCTTCTTCTCCTACATGGCAGAGCTTCGATTTTCCCACTCATGTTTTGCTTTCTGGAATGAAGCTACGGATGATCTGTGTCCTGTCAGTGTTTGTGAGGTTTTGAACCTAGTTATTTATCACAGTAGGTAAGCAGAGATTGGACTGGTGGTTGTGTGAGGAGTTCCCCATTGCGGTGCCAAAAACTGCTCGCAGAGGTAACGGGGATGATTATAAATTCCTTAACTTTTCCTGCTGGTGGTCAATTTTTTGAAGTTGCTGATGCCGAAGACTGCAATTCAGCTTGCTTGAGTGTCTGCTCTTGTACTGCTTATTCTTATAATGGCAGCCCTGGATGTTCAATATGGAACAGAGATCTATGAAATCTTGAGCTACTTCGGGATGCAGCTAGCGATGCCAGAACAGTCTATGTGAAACTTGATGCTTCTAAACTCTCAGGTTCAGGTCTTGCTCTGAATAAGTATTTGTTTCTATAAATGGTAATTTAGAGATGTTAGGAAATTATACTCCACATGACCAAATCAAATTTTGTGTATGAAATTTGGAAAAAAGAGGCTGCTATTAATAACCATTCCATTGGCTGTGGCTCTGGCATTGCTTGTTTTGATCTACTTTATTATTTATCAAAGGAGGCTCAAATTCAAGTGGAAAGGTTCAGTTAGGTGGCGTTTGGTTAGTGTTCCCACTTTTCTGAACCCAACTGGAATAGGTTGGATTGAGAATTTTGGGAACAGAATAGCGTTTGGTAACGATAATTTTTGTTTTGTGCTGAGAACAGAATTGTGTTTGGTAACGATTTTATCCTAAAACTAATTTTTTTTTTCGAATTTTTTTTTTGGCGGCAGTGTCTAACGGTGGCTGGACGCCGGCGACGGCGGTGGTGGCCGGACCGCCGGACGCCGGCGACGGCAGTGGTGGCCGGACAGTGGTCGGCGGCGGCGGACGGACGGCGACGCACGGTGTCCGGAGACGGTTGTCGGAAGTGCCCGGCGACGGTCACTGGACGGCTACGACAGACAGCGGCGGCTGGTGACCGGCGGCGGTGGATGGCGGCAGGTGATCGTTGGATGGTGGCCGGAGTTGAGAACTTTGGGTTAAGTTTTTTGGGCAAGTTTTTTTTATTTCTCATTTCCTTAACATTTTGAGAATCAATTCCTATTTTTTGGGTTGGGTTGGATTGAGTTTTGTATTTGCCAAACGCTTTCCCAAAAATCAAACTCAGAATTTTTGGGTTGGATTTGGTTGGGAACACTAACCAAACGGGGCCTTAGTGACTTAGTTCCAATCAAAATGATAAATTGTGCATATAAATGGTAAAATTGTGTTCATGTGGAACAGGGAAGATCAGATCAACCCGATATTTTACTGTTTGATAATCAACTTTCGAATAAAAAGGAGGAAGCGGGTCTAAGGGAGAGTAATGACCTTGGAATACCATTATTCACCTTTGCTAGTGTATCTGCTGCTACCGATAACTTTTCTGTAGCGAAAAAGCTTGGGGAAGGAGGCTTTGGGCCAGTTTATGAGGTAACATGTTTCCTTCTTCTTTCGGTCTTTGGTTTTGCTTTAGTGTTATTTGTTAAAATCAAGCCATTTAAGTATTCTCAATGAAATATTGTTCATCAAAGTATTTTCATTGATATTATTGTCTCCTATAGATTATATATTTTAATTTGTAACTTTTCAATAGTGAATCCATTAATTTCTAAATCATCCAGCCAAACTCGATTTGGTTGAGATTTTTGGAGCATTCATGCTTATTGTTGATCAAGAACATTACTAAGAGGACAGAAAATTGCGGTCAAAAGACTCTCCAAAAGATCAACGCAAGGGCTAGAGAAGTTGAAAAACGAAGCGTTGCTTATAGCCAAACTCTAGCATCGGAATCTTGTTAAACTTCTAGGGGGTTGCTTGGAAAATGGAGATAAGATATTGATTTACGAGTACATGCCCAATAAAAGCTTGGATTCCTTTCTTTTGGGTTTGTAAAATGATTTATTGTGATTTTTGTATATATATATATATCCAACTAAACGTGGTCTACTGGATTGGAATACTCAGGCTTGAATCGTTGAAGGGATTGCTCAATGACTTCTTTATCTTCATCAATACTCTAGGTTAAGATTTATACACAAGGACTTGAAGGCTAGCAACATCTTGTTGGACACCGACATGAATCCTAAAATACCGGATTTTGGCATGGCAAGGATTTTTGGAGGCAACGAGCTATAGGCAAACACAAATTGCATTGTTGGCAACTAATAAGTTATACCAAACACTTCCTTATAGTTCTAACAATGCCTTTTTTTTTTTTTTTTTTTTTTTTTTCCTGGGGCTACTAAGTTAAAGTGTTGCAAATTGTAATGGATATATGCCTCTTGAATATGCTTCGGAAGGTCTTTTCTTCGTAAAATCAGATGTGTTTAGCTTTGGCGTCCTGTTACTAGAGATCTTGAGTGGAAAAAAGAATTTCAGGTTCTATAATTCAGACTCCCTTAATCTAATTGGATATGTGAGTGATTGCAATCCCTTTTCTCATTGGATATGTACTTGCTTTTCGTGTTCGGATTGTTATTCCTTTTTCATTTTCTTCCTTAGGCTTGGGAGTTGTGGATGAAGACTTGATGGACCTGGAATTATACGATGAATCGTCGGGTTTGAGATACGTTAACATGACACTTCTCTGCGTGCAAGAAATAGCAGCTGATAGGCCAACAATGGTAGAAGTCGTCTCCATGCTTAATAATGAAGTAGTGACTTTGTCTTCCCCAAAACAACTTGCCTTTTCAAGTTTGAGGGGGGGGGTGTCACAACAACTCCAAATATACATGAAATATGCTCTATAAATGATGTTATTGTTTCACTAGTGGAAGCAAGATAGTCTTTGAAGCTATTGGGCTCCTTCAATCAGTAAAAGAACCCTAAACCGTCTCTTGATTTATATGTTATATGGGTTGCAGATGATAAAAAAAGGTTTTTATATTCAGGTTTTTATACATGTTTTTTTTTTTTCTGTCTGCTAAAATAGCATAAATGTGTTATAGTTTTTCTTAAGAGAGTAGTAATACACAAATGCTTAATAGAAACTGTATCATAAATTTATATATCAGAATGTTTAGTATCAATAATTTGAGACTGCATATTGTGGACTCCTGTTTGATGAAACAATACTTTCTCACCTTTTTATTAATTATACTTTCATTCTAATGAACGGTTAGGGATTGCAAATTGCACTTAAAAATACGACATTAAATTCACAAGAAAATTTTTGTAATACGAATCAAAAAGTGATATGTCACGAGAATGCTATGAACCCGAATAACCTACTTTTAGCGATCAAGTAGAAATGATATTTAGCCAATCGAACTAATACTACGGCCATGTTTGATAACCGCTTAAATTTTAAGTGTGAAAAATTTAAATGTTATGTTGAAATTATAAGTGTTGAATATATTAAGTATTCGATTTTTTTAGTACTTTTAACTTCAAAAAAATTATCTTTGTATAAAATTTTGTGCTTACAATAATATTTACAATTTTATTTTTCTAAAATATTATTTCTCTACAATTTTCTCTCTCTATTTTTTCTCAATTTAGTATTTTCTCTATTTATAATTTTTTGTGTATAACGTTTTTGTGAGATTTTACTGTATTGGTGTAAAATGTTCAAAATAATTTTTACAACTATATTTTTCTAAAATATTCTCTCTATTTTTTTTTTAATTTTAGTATATCTATAATTTTTTATATATAATTTTTTTTTTGGACTTTACAGTATTGGTATAAAATGTTAGTTGTAATAATTATATATTTTATGGTATTAATTTGAACAATTTTTAAGTAATTCTTATATTTTAAGTGATTGTTTAATTTTGTTATCAAGTATACTTAATTTAATGAATGCTTAATGAATTCAATTTTACGTGTTTAATTGCGTTACAAAATGGGACTTAATTCTTTTTAGGTTTCACAATTTTGTTCGAGTTTTCTATGACTTTCGCACGTCTGTTCAAGTTTTCTATGATTTTGTTTTTCTTTAAATTTGGTTCTTTTGTACTTCATATTATGTGATGAATCTTTTGTAAATTATTGTAGGGTAAATGATTTATGGAATTCAATAGTTGAAGGATATAATATTTTCATGGTTGAAGGATACTAAAAATATATGAAGAATATACCATAATTTTTTGTGTTTTGATTGAGTCCAAGTAGATTAAATCAAGCATACCTTTTGTTGATTCCCACATTGCTTGTGTTACCTGATCTGAGCTATATATAAAACTTAGGACAATCCTTCTCTCAAAAAGCGTCTTTTGAGATAAAGTTAGGCCCATCAATGTTGCCCCCGATATCCGTTCGCAATGGTTTGTCAAGAATTGATGGCACATTCTAAGAAATAACAAAATTTTATATTAATAATATTGATATAAATGATATCTTAACCCCTAAAAAATTTAGTGTTAAAAAAAATTGGGTTAAGAGTTTCTAATTCATTAATTTCTTATAATAAAAAAATAGAAATAAAAATTATTAAAATAATCAAAAGATGATTTTTTAACTAAAAAATATTATTCAAACTATATTTATCACATGATATTTACATATAAAAATAATATGGCAATACTAAACATTAATATTAATAACGAAATGTTAAACCTACATAAAAACTTATTGAGAGTAAGACATACGGCTTTGTGTTCACAAATGTTAAATTATTTCTACTCCCTACACAACATATAGGCATAAAACATAAGGTTTTGCATTTACAAATTTTCTGTTGGATGAGTTTTTGGTTTTCAGAGTTAGAACTTTTTTTGGTTTTATAGTAAGGTGTTGTCCGGGCCAGTTTACGCGCACTTCGATTAAACATATCTTTTGGACTATTTTAAGGGTGCATTCCCCCATATTGACCTGGTGCATTTATGATTAAATTCAAGATTTAATTCTCGACATATTTTTCAGAAGAGTTGAAGTTTGGTTGACAAAAAAAAGAAACATCTCCTCTTGTAAACGACTGGTTCAGAGTTGGTACTAATAGTTGTTAATCTCTGTATCGTTGAAGTCAACGCTCAATTAAAACCACAAGAACTGCTGGGGCGACATAGGTTAGGTCACTGCTGAAAACTAAGACTCCAGTAAAGCGACGACATTTACTAAAGAAAATTGGAGAGAAGAAGTGACGAAAAAAAGGTCCAGTAATTGAAACAAATGGACCTCCATCGCTTCTCATCAAGGTTGAATGGTGTTGATACTAATATGGACTTAGATCTTTTTATAGACGTACTACCTGGTGGTCTGTCTTCGAAATCGTCGTAGTCTTCTCCATGGAAGAACCCTATTTGCCCAAATTATTGTTGTATCGAATTTCGTTCTTTGTTCTCTTGTGCTTTGGTTTGCAATCGAGTGTGGCGGCAATGGATGTGATCAGACAAGGTCAGGGAATTTCATTCTCCACCGGGGGGATTTTCGAATTAGGTTTCTTTAATCCAAGTAACTCCGACAATTACTACGTAGGAATTTAATACAAAAATGTTGCAGAAAGGACAATTGTGTGGGTTGCGAACAAAGATTTTCCCATCACCAACGCCTCTAGAGTTCTTACAATATACTCCGATGGAAACCTTGTGATATCCAACCAGACCCAAGTCACTTTCTCGATAATGAATACAACGTCGAACCTGAATACGAACGTCGTTCTAGTGGATTCTAGCAATCTAATATTGAGGGATTGAAACTCTGATGTCCTGTGGCAGAGCTTTGATTTTCTCATTCATGTTTATCTTCCTGAAATGAAGCTAGGGATTTACAATAGGGGAAGGAGTTCTTGGTCATTGGTCACATGGAGAAATTTAGAAGACCCTGGATTGGTGAATTCTCCCTAAGAATCAATGATGATCAACCACGTCAATTCCTCGTCATGAAAGGGTCTCAAAGATACTGGGCAACTGGCTTCCAGAATGGAGAGATCTTCAACTCAGTCCCTGAAATGAGACTGATGAATATTTTGAACTTGACCTTTGTAAGCAACGAGGATGAAAGTTATTTTACTTACTCTCTTTACAACCCTTCCATAATTTCCCATTTTGCAATGGACATTTCTGGTAAAATCGGAGGACTCACATGGCTTGATCCTTCTGGAGCTTGGAGTGTGTACTAGTCTCAATCAAGAAATCAATGTGATATATATGCCATTTGTGGTGCTTTTGGCCTTTGCGACAACAAATTTTCTTACTTCTGTTAATGCTTGTAAGGTTTTGAACCTCGTTCTCCTCAAGATTGGTTATGCAGAGACATGTCTGGTCGGTGTTCGAGGAAAGTACAGTTACAGTGCGAAAATGCTACCAGAGTTAATGAGGGTGATGATAAATTTTTGAAGGTGCCCATTTCGAAATTTGTTGCAAATGGTCATATGTTTGTAGTTTCCAATGCCAAAGAGTGTAATTCGGCTTGCTTGAGTAACTGCTCTTGTGCGTTTGCCTATAATGGCAGCCATGGATGCTCAATACGGACCAGGGAGTTGTTCAGTCTTCAGCAAGATGAGCCTAGCAATGGGGATTTGTTTGGTCTTCTACAAGATGAGTCTAGCGGTGGGGGAACCATCTATCTGAAACTTGCAGCCTCAGAATTAGCAGGCTCAAGTTTTTGTACTGACTAATTTTCTTGTTCTTGTTAGTTTATATTGTTATGGTTTCTATATGACCAAATCAATAATTTGCTCATTTAAGTAGGGAAAAAATGGCTGCTATTAATAACCGTTCAACTGGTTGCTGCTATGGCACTGCTTGGCTTCATCAGCTACATTACATGTCATTGGAGACACAAATTCAAGAGAAAAGGTTGAGTAAGTTCCAGTCAAATTTCTCGAAAATGATAAAATATGCATTTATATGTTACATTGTTTTCATATAAAACAGGAAAGATCAGACCAGGCTAGGATATTTTACTGTTTGATCTAGGCATTAACACTACAACTACTAAAGATAAACTGTTGAATAAAAAGGAAGTGGGACTCGGAGAAGGTAATAACCCAGCACTGCCATTATTCAACTTTGCTAGTGTATCTGCTGCTACTGATAACTTCTTTGCGGCTAACAAGCTTGGGGAAGGTGATTTTGGGCTAGTTTACAAGGTAACATAATCGGTTTTGCTCTAATCTTATTAGTTGTTGGGTAAAGAAAGTTGTGATAATTCCTTGAGGCTCCTCACCTTTTAGGACCAACATCTCGCAGGACATGCCTTCCTATAGGAACACACGCTATGACATAGCAGGATACTAATAAAATCAGTTTTTACATTTAAAAATTTTCGTGATCCATTTGACATAATAATACCATCCATTTTCATAAATAATTTCTCATAGTTAATAAGAAAATATAATTTGACAATTTGTATAGAGGACAATACGCTCGCCTCGGTATCTGTGCCACTGACCCACTACTGTCGAAACATTGACATCGACGGGTCATCTCGAAGCCAGAGAGTAGAAGGGAAGAAACAGAGAGGAGAGAGAGAGAGAGAGAGAAAGAGAGAGAGAGAGATGAGTAGTGAGGAGTTTTGTTATTTTCTTCTTCCCCCCCCCCCCCCCTCCCCTTTTTTTTTGGGCTGTTCATTGCCTTGACTTTTTCATTTTTAACACCTCTCCAGATCATCGCTGCCTTAAGTTTAACTCTCTAATGGTGAAATACGTAAATTCACCGAATGAATCTTTAAAATATCATTTAAGTCCAAAAAATAAAAATATTTTAAATAGCAACTAATCCCACCCCCAAAGATTTTTTAAATTCAAATTAAAATTAACATATTAACCCCCAAATTTTTATATGCAAATGAAATGTAATTGTAATTTGAAATTTAATATAATTTAGAAGTCTAAATATGCCACATAAGTGAATCAGACCTGACATTCCTTCCCCCCAAAAGAAGTCCTGAAATTTACTTACCTTAAATGAATAATTGCAAAGATTTACTCCTCATGTACTCTTCTCTTTCCTATGATGCTTCTTTTACAGAATGATTGGGCTAAAAAAAGTTTACCAACGAAATCATTTTCATTCCTTGTACTTGATCATTACGAGCTAAAATCAGTATTGTCTCCTAAACATATTACAAGTCCTCTTTCAATTCGATTGGTTGAGAAGTACATCCTGAGCATCGAAACATGAAAAACGTTGTGTAGTCTAGATAATTTTGGTAGTAGAGACAAGTGATACACTGATTTACCATTCTGTTTCAGAATCTCATAGGGTCCAATATACTTCAGAATCTCGAACTCAATTTTCCCTTCTTATCAAATCTTATTATGCATTTCCACAGAGTTATACGAAAAAATACGTAATCACCTTACTCAAACTCCAGCTCGCATTTGCAACTATCAGTATAACTCTTTTATCTGCTTTGAGCAATTTTCAATCTTTCCAGAATAATTCTTATTTTTTGGCTGTCATCTAAGCTATGTTGGGCATCAATACATTCTATTACCAAATTTAGTCTGACAAATTGGACTCTTGCATCTCGTGCCATACAGAGCTTCATATGGTTTCATCTTAATAGTCAAATTATAGCTATTGCTACAAGCAAATTCCATTACAGTCAAATGATCATCCCAACTGCTAAGAAACTCTAAAACACAACCCCTCAATATATTCTCTAAAGTCTGAATAGTCTGAGAATGAAATGCGGTACTGAACCTCAATTTAGTACCCATAGTAGTTGTAAAGACTAGGCCAAAATTTTGATGTACATAGAATTACCAAATGGTGTTTTATTGTTTATTCTTAAAGTAGTTTTCTAGTGGACAATTTTACCTTGTATTTGTACTTTTGTAAGTAGAGTCATTTTTTGCATTGGAACCAACATCTAAAAATTAGAAGTTCACAAAAATCCTTTAACTACGCATGTAAAAAATCAGATGAACAAAAAAATATATAATTGCAATTGTCTCATCGGAAAGATTAATTTGAAATCCATATTCGTATTTTTTGGACTCCTCTTTTAGTGTGGTTGATTTTATCTTAGAATATAATGTAGTTGATCTTCAATTACATTACACAGACAAACTTGATTTTAACTTTGAATATGTACTACATATACACATTCTTCATCCATTTATTTCAAATTCATCCGTCCAAATTTGACTTGATAATTTTTGGAGCGTTCATGCCTAGTGATGATGTATATCATAGGGAACAATACTAAGAAGGCAAAAAATTACAGTTAAAAGACTATCCAAAAGATCAACGCAAGGGCTAGAGGAGTTGAAAAATGAAGTGTTGTTTATAGCCAAACTACAACACCGGAATCTTGTTAAACTTCTAGGTTGTTGCTTGGAAAATGAACATAAGATATTGAATTATGAGTACATTCCCAATAAAAGCTTGGATTCCTTTCTTTTTGGTTAGTGATTTTCTTTTCTCTTCTTTTATTTTCCAATTTATTTGCTTATAAATTTCAATCATTTGGGGTTAAATTTGAATATAGATACGGTTAAACGTGGTCTCTTGGATTGGAAGACTCGGGTTTGAATCATTGAAGGGATTGCTCAAGTACTTCTTTATCTCCATCAATACTCTAGGTTAAGAATTATTCACCGGGATTTGAAGGCTAGCAACATCTTGTTGGACGCAGACATGAACCCTAAAATTTTGAATTTTGGCATGGCAAAGGATTTTCGAAGGCAACGAGCTACAGGCAAACACGAATCGAATTGTTGGTACCTAGTAAGTTATACCAAACACTTCCTTATAGCTCTAACAATTGTTTTTTGTGGGGGTACTAAGTTAAAATATTGCAAATTTTAGTGGATATATGCCTCCTGAATATGCTCTGGAAGGTCTTTTCTCTATAAAATCAGATGTGTTTAGCTTTGGCGTCTTGTTACTAGAAATCTTGAGTGGAAAGAAGAATACCAGATTCTATAATTTCGGCTCCTTTAATCTAATTGGATATGTGAGTGATTGTGATCCATTTTCTCATTGGATACATTCTTGCTTTTTTTGTTTATATTGTTATTCCTTTTTCATTTTCTTCCTCAGGCTTGGGACTCGTGGACAATCGACAAAGGGTTAGACTTGATGGACCTGGAATTATATGGTGAATCGTTGGGTTTGAGGTACGTTAATGTGTCACTTTTTTGTCTGCAAAAAATAGCAGCCGATAGGCCAACAATCGTACAAGTAGTGCCCATGCTTACTAATGAAGTAGTGGCTCTGTCTTCCCTAAAACAACCTACCTTCTCAATCGTGAGGGGTGTCACTACCACTACAAATATACCTGAAATTTGTTCTATAGATGAAGTTACCATTTCACTAATGGAAGCTAAATTAGTAGTAGTAGCTATTGGGCTCCTTTAATTAGTAAAAGAAGAACTCTAAACAAGTTTTTTGGGTTGCAGAGAAAAGTGGCAGGATTCAAGAATATGGAGGTGTATGTATGAGGAATATATACATATTTGTCTGTAAAATAGCATTAGTGTACTATAATAGTTAAATTTATATATGAGAATGCATAATACAATTATTTGAGTATGCATGTTATGGGTTGCTTCAATATTTAATTAAGGAAAAATTACTGGTTGAACCCATAATTAGCCTTAATCTACCAATAAAATTAGCTTATGTTTTACAGAATAGCGCAGTCCCTCGCCGGATTTACTGTGCACCGATCAGTCCCAAATTTGAGTACCGTACATATTTCAGTGACCGATTTGCCCTTCCGTTGTACGCGAAAATGATTTCCATCTTTCAATCCAGTTTTTCAGTTGTGAAAACATACTATAAATACCAAATCATGGCATTTTTCCTAATATACGTTGCATTTCGAATTTCAAAATCAAGAAATCGCCGTGGACGTAGAGAGAACGATCGAAGTAGAGCAGCTATGGAAAGACAATTGATGAATCATTCCGAGCCGATCAACAACAGGTAACACACATCCTCATTTGATATATGCCAATCGTAGTGATTTTTAGAGACATATTGATATCAAGTTAGGGTTTTCGACAGCAACGCGTACAAAGACCTAGTTTTTGGTTGATGAAGTTTTTGTTGTTGAACATACGCGTATGAAAATGCTTTACGAACGCATGATAAAGTGATCTTAGTTGTGGATCGACATATATAGTAGTTTTTTGGATGATTCAGGTTCAATCACAAGCACATACTTCATATGCGAAATGTAATGCAGTACAATAATCACACAACGTTGTACATATAGTGAGTTACATGTAACATAAGTACAATTGCATGTTGATGTACATAACGTTATACGTATAGCGTGTTACATTTCTTGATGGCGTGTTATATTTTTAACAAGAAAAAGGTGTGTGTTATATGTAACATAATCATAATTGTGTGTTTATGCACATAACGGCGTACGTATAGCGTGTTTCATTCCTATAGCGTGTTACATTTTTTTAATAAGAAAAGATGCATGTTACATGTAACATAAGCATAATTGTGTGCTGATACACATAACGTTTGTACATATAACGTGTTACATTCTTATAGCGTGTTACATTTTTTAACAAGAAAAGATGCGTGTTACATGTAACATAAGCATAATTGTGTGCTGATACACATAACGTTTGTACATATAGCGTGTTACATTTTTATCGGCAAAAGGCCGTGTTACATGTAACATAAGCATAACTGTGTGCTGATACACATAACGTTTGTACATATAGCGTGTTACATTCTTAGGCCGTGTTACATTTTAACGAAAATAGGTCTGTTACACGTAACAATAAACATAAACGTGGGTTGATATTACATTGTAACATCATTTTTTTAGGACGAAGACGTGTTACATGTAAGATAGGTACTCCACGGTGTGCTATATGGTGATATTAGATGTAACATATTTTATTTGCCAAAAAAGAGGGAGATCATGTGTTCTGATGGTTATTGGTATGTCAGCAGGAGTCATTTTTTGATTGCATGCATGTGCAATTAGGAGGGGTGAATGCAGTTTTGAGGATTACCAACAACAACATTAGTGATTTGTGTAACAAGATTGTAAGCAAATGACTAGAATTAGCTAAGTCAAAATTTGACTTGTTATACGCATTGCATGGCCATTCTAACTGCATGCTTGTTGACCAAAGCGACTTTGAGGAGATGATGTTTCTAATAGCATATCAAAACATTGAGCTGTTGGATATATACATCCAGAGAAGACTGAACGATTCTAGCGGATTGAATGGTGCATCAACGAGTACCACTGCACTGTTAAACAGTGGCGGAGACAGCGAAGATGAACTTGACTACATAGATAGTTACGGCAACATATTGCAGCGGAGTAATGACAGGGTATTATTGTCGTCTCAGTGGGCTAATGAAATCCAAGAGGAGGGTAAAAAATTCAGAGGCAGAACAAGCGAATTCCGGGATGTATTAAAAAAATATGCAATTGAGATTGAATTCAATTTCTATTATTTAAAAAACGACAAAGTGCTCATGACAACTGCATGTGCACTTAGAGAGAAAAAGAAATGCCCATGGTTTGTGCACGGACGTGTAATGTGGGAAAATGGTATATTCTACATCCGGAATTTGGTAAACAAACACACATGTGGGTCTGCATTCCGCAAAAATAAAAACAAACGAATGAGCTCGGATATTGTTTCTGGTTGTTTGATCGATGACGTACAGACAAACCCAAAAACGTGCCCTGTTGATGTAGTTGACAATTTCAAGAGGCAATATGGTATTGAGATCTCATATCGCAATGTGTGGCTTGGTGTAGAAAAGGCCAGAAACAGCGTGTTTGAGGATTATTCATCATCGTGCGACCAATTACGATAGTATGTTGATAAATGTAGACAAACGAACCCCGGGAGTCATGTTACACTCGATTATGATGAGGACACGGGACATTTTAGACACCTGTTTGTCGCATTCGAAGCATGTATTTACGGTTTCTGCTTCTGCAGACCAATGGTGTTCCTTGATGGAACATTTCTTATCGGCCGATATAAAGAGATTTTATTAGCTGTGACGGCAAAAGATGGTAACCAAGGTGATGTCAGTAAATGATTTTCACATTTAGTGTATAGTATAACATTTTTTCCCCTGACACTAAAAAACTAAACGTATGTTACATGTAACAAATATATCATGTGTTTATTGATTGAGATTTTTTGTGATTGGGTTGTTTTTGCAGGGATGTTCCCAATTGCATTTGCAATTATGGATGCAGAAAATGATTGAGAATTGGAATTGGTTTTTATCTGAGTTTAGAAAGATCGTTGCGACGGATCTTGTGATAACGTTTATTTCAGATCGTCATAATGGTCTATTAGAGGGCATAGGAATCTATTCCCACATTGCCACCATGCATACTGCCTATTGCATTTAAAGATGAATCTGAGGGCTGCAATGGCTGGGAAAAACACCACACTCAAGGAATTAATGATTCAGAAATTGAACGGGTTGGCGTATGCACACACACCGGAAGTTTATAAAATGTTGTACGATCAGATAATGTACGAAGACAGAGAAAAAGTTCAGCGATTCATGCATGATCTATTTACAATGAAATTCAATAACATTTTTTTTTCGGGGAAAACGTTATGGTGAGATGACATCAAACATGGAGGAATGTTTCAACTCTTGGATAAGTGAATATCGTCATTTGCCTGCAATATTGTTGATTGACAAAATTAGATTACGGTGGATGGACCTAATGTCCGACAGGAAACAAGAATAAAAAAATATGGATGGTGATATAACACCGTTTTGGGATAACAAATTGTGCGAGTTGATTAAGGAAGGAAGAACATGGAATATTAGCTCATCTGGTGATGGTTGTTAAGAGATTCATTCATCCCCATCAGCGCTAGTTGATACGGTGGGAGGATCATGCCCAGGTAGACAATGACAGATAAAGGGGTTCCCTTGCGTACACGGTTGTGTAGCGATTAACAAGAGTGGCTTGCCGGCACATGATTACATAGAAGAATATTTTAGCGTCAAATTTTACCGTGAGACCTATTCAGGAGGAATATATGCAATCCCGACAATTGAACGACCTGTGTGGGTCGAGAGCGAAGCAATTATATTACCACCATTGTCAAAGAAGCAACTGGGTCGACCGAAGAAAGTAAAAATACCGTCAAGGAGTGAGATAAAAGAAAGAAAGTATAGGAGATGTGGAAAAATGGGGAGACACAACAAGAAGTTATGCAAAGACCAATTGGTATAAGACTGAGTTACATCAAGAGATTCTGTTTTTGGATTCGAGAGTCGACAATTGAATTTCATTTTTTTTAACAAAAAAATATTTTGTCATATCCAGTAATTGACATTATATTCAACAATGGAACAATAAATGTGTTTTTTTTTTTTGCATTCCATATTTTTTGTAATTGTGTTTTTGGCAAAATTGTTGATGATATTTTTCAACACATTTGTTACATGTTAAATATTTTTTTTTTAGTTAAACGTTTTATTTTTTTTTGTTTGGTAGATGCTAAATGTAACTAACATTTTATTTTCATACAAAATAATGCTACACACAACATGGACGCAACACTAAATGTTACATGTAACAATGTTACATTTTTTTGTTACATATTGTACAGGTCACATAAATAAATGCGTAACATAGGATTACACCCCAAAATTAACCCGCCATTTGATAACTTGTCAGGGAAAAGACGTTTTTTTTTTCTTTTTTTCTTTTTTTTTTTTTTTTTAATAATGGGTTTTTGCATTCAATTCTCATTAGCATAACTAGTCCTCAGTTTTGGAAAGGAGAACCTTCCATATTCCCTAAACGATCGAAACCCTAACGTTCTGCAATGTCGTCGCCTATCATTGTCGGTCCCGTAACCTTGATTTTTGTATCAATTAGTTCACAATGGTGTCTACATGGCGGAAGATGATCACTAAGAACCCCAATACTGCGAACGATCCCGTCAACCTCTCCGACGCAGGTAAGATTGATTCAATTTTTTACAACGATCTCAACTGTTTCGGCGTAGAAATCAGACGATAGGTCTTAGTTTACGCGTTTGGACTCGTAGTTTACGGCATGCAACTGTATATTGAACATTTAGGAGTGGCAATTTTTAGTTATCATTTGTGCATGATAGAGTCTTATTTTGCATATCGTGTTTTGTGATTTTTACAAACGATACTGCGATTTGTTTAGTGTAGTTGTATATGTCCAGTGATTTCGCCATACAAGTACGTCAACATGATTTGGATCGATTTTTTTCGTGCACAGTTATGTGATTTTAGTCGTACATCATGATTTATCTGTTGTGGTGACAATACGCCAGTCACAAATATCATATATTTGGTGCCAATCGTTTTTTAGTGGATTTTTGAAGTAGTACTTCAGCTATTGTCGATGTTTTTTAGAATTTTACGCACAAATGTTACATGTAACATTTCAGTTTATTACTGGTTGTGTGCTCAAAATTTGTCGATGTTTTATAAGTTGTTCACAGATGTTACATGTAACATTTTCAGTATTTCTTATCTTATTGTGTATAATTTTTTTTGATTTCGCTGTTGTGAAATGTAACATCAATTCATGAAATGTAACATTAATGTACCTTTTTTCATTTTGTCGATGTTTCAAATTTTGTTCACAGATGTTACATGTAACATTTTTCGGCTATTCTTGTTTTTGTATACAAAAAGTTTGATTACATGTTGTTGGAAAGAGATTTACAGTGCAGGAAATGTAACATTTTTTGTTGTGGGGCTTTATGCATTAATATACATTTGATAGATGACACATTACCTGCCGGTAATGCTCATCACAACACAGTACCGACTGTTGATGCTTATGACACGCATATAAGCGCAGATGATATTGAGGATGGTAAAAAAAAAAAAAGGTTTTTACACCGTTCTTATTTGCTTTATTTTTAGAATTTGGAACATTTTAGTATCTATTGATTTATGTATCTTCCATTTCAGGGGAACATGTTCCAGATGTGCCAATAGCGTCAACAACCAAACAAGGAGTAGCGACAATTGGCCAAGCCCCATCAGAACTGATCAAATACCGATGTAACCTTTCACAGGTCTCATCAGTCATAAATGAATTACACCTAGGTGATGAACATATATTTTATTTATGACGCACCGCATTTTGGAACACCATAAAAGCACTGATAAATGATCAAGATGACAAGCTTTCAACCCATCGAATCGATGTCTGATAGTGAATATTATCCGATGCTATCATCTGGAAAAAAAAAAAAGCATTCAAACTGGGGCCACGGTTTGTGCAGTTCACAAGCAATGATGTGAAACTTATTTTTGGTCTACCACGCGGTGAAGTACAACTGCCTGGTAGGTACGCAAAGAAGCAAGACTATATATTCCTAGCGCGATAAGGTTTGAACACGAACAAGGTAAGTGTTGTACAGTTAAAGCCAATGTTACATGTTGCAATCAGACACAAAGACGAAGAAAGTGTGAAGGATGTTGTTCGACTACTGTGTCTTCTTTTGTTGACAACCTGCTTCTTCAGTAATAAGGGGCAGTATGTTCGAGTATCAGACCTGAACATTGTCGAGGATTTGGATGTTATGGCAACTTACAAATGGACTAACGCCATTCATTCAAATTTGATGTCATCAATTGAATGTGGGTATCAGAGACCGAGCTCTGTAACAAGATGTGTCATTGCTTTGTAGGTAATAACAACCGTGTTAATTTTCAGTAGTAATTGTGCATAATATATAACTTTTCTACAAAATGTTTATATGTTGTTTTTCCAGTTTTGGTTCTGTGAACACTCAAGGTTGATCCCGCCAGTGGCATCAAAAATGGTTGTAGTCCCTCGTTTTTTAAAATGGGATATGATGGCGTTGACATCGGTTGCTTCCGGATTAGATTTGCAGAATTTAACTGCTGATCAGGTGTGTTTTTTTTCCCCTAATTTTCTGAAACGGGACATGACGACATTGATGTTGGCCAACCCTAGATTGCACAATTTAACTGCATACCAGGTGGGTTGTTTTTGTTGATGTACAAAAAAGAATGTTAAATATAATATAATTTGGTATGGTGATTTTAACGAAAAAGAAGTTGTTAAATGTAACACAATTTGTGTTACATTAAAAACAGGGTATAAAATGTTACATGTAACACATTATTATTTTTTTCTTTCGGGGGGGGGGGGGGGGGGGGATGTTTTAGTGTATTTCTGATACATGTAACACATTTGGGGGGGGGATGTTTTAGTGTATTTCTGATACATAATATTGTTTGTTGCACTTTTTATTGATGAGTTTAGGTTATCCGGGGACTAACATCAGAACTAGTGTCGGAGCTCAGGGCAGGTGTTGTACTACCTGTGCACGGTGGCACAGAGACTAGTTCATCCAATACAAGTACTAAGATTAAGGGAGAAGATGAGGTGTTTGTTGCTGATGATATGCCGTCCTTTGATTTGTTAATATCGCAGCCATTTGATGAGGACGTTGTTAAATTTTGTGGATGTTCACAAAATTTAACAGAGCTTGTCGAAAGCAAGCAGAAACTATTACGCAAGGTTGATAAAGTGAGGACGATGCGCAAGAAGATGAAGAGAAGAATGACAAAAAAGATTCAGCATCTGAAAGGTGAGATAGAACGGATTGGTGATGAGAAAAACCAACTGCAGGTTGAGATAGAGAGGTTGATGGAAGAGAAAATGAAAACAGACGAGAAGTTGGTAGAAGCTGAAGTTCATAATGTTACGCAACAGAAGAGGATGGTGGAAAAGCTTGAAGAAGCTGTTGTGCATTCGGTAACACAGACAGTAGAGAAAGATATGGAACATACTAAAAAAATGTCTGGTCTGACAAAGTTTTACCAGTGTAAGCTCGACGAAAGAGCTAACGTGATTGTCAGGCAAGCATCAATCATTGTTGCCCACAATTCACCGCCAAGGACGTCAATTCCAGCAAAACCAAAGCTTAGGCGTAGTACGCGTTCAAAGGTTGAAACCAAGACGCCAACATCGCTTGTAAAAAACGTCAAGAGTCGTGTGAGGACACGGAAGACTGATGATGACTCAGTCCACAAATACGATGTACCTGTCAAGAAACCGCGACGATTGAAGAAAAAAGTATGATGTACCAGTCCCTAATGTTATGAAGAGCAATGAGAAAAGTACATTGTCCCACAACGGCGATGAACCTCAAGAATTGTCTCCACGCAACAGCGCCATTGCATAAATGATTGCAGACGATGATTGGGGCAAACTCAATCTGATTATACGGGATGATAGACGTGGGTAAGTTTAAGTGTCAAATATGCTATTTTTTGGAACAATGGGATGTACATCATTTATGTTTTACTTTTTCATTTTTATTGCAGAGCATTTGTTTGGGGAGAAGAATAGGTGTTCGCTCAAGTATCCATTATTGATTTGATTGGGTTAATGTGGGAGACTCAACTCTCAAATATTGTGAGTCACTTATTGTTATAACAGGGCGAAATGTTACATGTAACATTTCATTTTTGTGATGTTACATGTAACTTTCAGGTGTAATGTTACATGTAACATTTTAATAGTTACATCTCGTGATTTTTGCCTCAATGTTACATGTAACATTTTACAAGCCTATATATGCATGTTACATGTAACATGCAACACGACGGTTATGTTACTTACACTTTTTTTGTTTATTTTTAGAAATATACAGATGATTATAACATTATGTTGGTGATTAATAAAATGTTTTTTAGGTCATCAATGGATGTATGGAGATGATGTCTCTTGATCAAGCAAAAGTTGCAAGCGATTTAAAAGGGATTGGTCATGATTTGCCAAATCGGTCATATTTCATCAATAGTTGTTGCTGGGTAATCAAACTGTTACTTTTTTTTTTTTTTACATTTTTAGTGTGTTTTTTTTTTTTTTTGTTAGATTTGCATGCACACATTTGTGTGTTACTAATTTTTTGAAATGTTTTACAATATATACAGTTTTGGATTACACAGGGGGACAAGAAAGTATTGGCTGACAATCTTAACCCAAAAATTATAGAAGCATTTTCTGACAACTATAGATTCGTGCATTTCCCAATAAATACTGTAGGATTGACATCATCAACTGAACACTGGACACTGCTTGTCTATGATAAGCAAGAGAAGAAGTGGACATACTACAATTCGATCAACCTCCGACGTCCTGGAGATGTTGATAGATTTTACGAGAATGCAAAAAGACTTGTGAGTTTCAATAAATAGGTTTGAAGCTTTTTGTTGCCAGTGCAATGTTGAATGAATAATCCTCACCATTTTTGTTCCATGTTCAAATTTAGGTTCGTTATGTTAATGCATTATTATCAAAGGAAGCCAGTGAATATCAACTGTTGGATACTGAAATTTCGAACTCCAATAATATGCCAGATTAGGGATCATCTGTATAAGTGCACTTTATTTTATCGCTAATTAATTATATTACCCAAACACACCAGTTATTAATGAATTCTCTTAATATAATATATTTCGCAGCGCTAATTGCAGTGTTACTATAATCCATGTCATGAAGAGCATATTCAACAGCGTACAAATCAACATTAATTATGGCATTGAAGGTTTTAGAAGAGAAAGAGTAGCACTCGTGCACAAATTCCTCAATGATCTACCCAGATCTTGGCCTTTCGATGACTTCCAAACAAGGAAAAATAACGAAACACGTCGTGCTGAAGAAGCATAGAACAACTAGAAAACTAGAGTTTTGTTCTGTATGGATTAGAACAAATTGCTTTTTAACTTATCTTTGTTTGGTTAAAACATCATACGTAGCTAGATTTCATTTTTGTATGAAAGGTACAATTGGTTTTTTGTTGTTTTGTGTTGTGTAAAATGCAACACAACTATTTTTTGGATGCACGAACTATTATTTTGGTGGGTTGACACTTATTTGCAATGTCTGGGTTGCATATCAGAGACACAAACTGGAAAAAAACTTACAATTTTAAGAACCAACAATCAAATGTTACATGTAACTTTTTCTAGATACATTCACATTTTCCAGTTTCAAAAGTATGTTACATGTATCATTGTCATGGACACACATATTCAGTAATGTTAACGACAACCCCACTTTGGATATGGAATTATTAGCAGAATGCGCAAATGTTACATGTAACATCAATGAAATTATCGTCATGGACACGTACTCAGTAATGTTAAAATGGATGTTACATGTAACATTTTTATAACTTCACACACTATGGATACGATTTATGTTGGCATGGACACAACGCGCAAATGTTACATGTAACATAATCATAATCATAATTGTGTGTTACATGTAACATCAATGAAATTATCATCATAGACACACACTTAGTAATGTTAAAATGGATATTACATGTAACATTTTTTTAACTTCACACACCACAGATACGAATTATGTTGGCATGGACACAACGCACAAATGTTACATGTAACATCAATGAAATCATCGTCATGGACACACACTCAGTAATGTTACAATGGATGTTACATGTAACATTTTTTTTTTGCATACCATGGATATGCATGCAATGTGAACAGATGTTACATGTAACATGATTATAAAACGGATGGCATGTAATTTTTACTGATCTTTTTTAAATGTTACATGTAACATCAGTTAAATCAAGTAAAAAATCTCCAAAAATGCGATTAACACATCTTTTCAAAGAGAATCAAACGATATACAGTGTCCACAATATATTGAATTCGTTACCATATATAGATCCCAAAAAACAGGGAAGGTTAGCAACATCAAATGGGCTGTTAAGCGTGAGGTGCAACAGAGGGGCATTATCATCACTAAAATGACAAAAGGATCAAGCGGTGCAAGAAAATGTGAGAAGGTTTAATTGGTAGTTGACAACGCCTTTTAGGACTGTTCAGTCAACGCCCCTTTAATTAAAGGTAGCACTATTCGCACACTCAAAAATATTAAAAAGGAAAACCTATCACGTGATATTAAGATCTTAATAATTAAAATTAATTACGATACTCTCTCTCCCTTTGGGTGAAAGTTTTATCTTTGTTTAATTTTTATGATAAGTTTGGTATATTTCTCTTTAAACCTTTTGATTATAATGAGAGTTTTAATTGTCCTTTCATTAATTTTTTCTTTAAATTTGATAGAATTTAGTAGTGTATTTGCAAATCATTTTTTTTTTTAGAGATTTTCAAGCCTAAGTCCAATTTTTAAATCTAACAACTTTTGAAGAACCATCTAAATAAAATATTGTCCATAACCCCTATTTAAAAAAAAAATAACATTAACTCCTTTTTAAAATAATTTAATGACAGAATTAGCCCTAATATAAATATGAAATTCCTAAATGCACCATTTATTCACTCCTCCCAGTAGCCCTTTCATCTCCCTGTCGCTGGATCATTTGCAATCGTCGTCATCGTCACTTCTTTGTTTGATCTTCATTGTTGCCACTGCCTTGTTTGATTATCATTGTCGGGTCGTCTCCTGGTCTAATTGTTTCCATCACAGTCATTTCTTTCGTCTCCATCTATAGTCTCTTCGTCAACCAGATGTAGACATTGTTGCCCCCAGATTTAGCAGACAAACGGACGTTGCCGATGAAGAAGATGAAGAAATGGACGAAGGCAACAAACAAACGACAAACGGGCATAGGCAACAGTTGAAGTAAGGTGACAAACTGTGTTAACCAACGAAGCACAACGACGGTGGAAGCAACACTATTTTCAATTGTGTGCTCTTTTTTTTCTGAATTTTTTATTTATGATTTTTTGGATCAATTTCAATGGAATTGAATGTATTTGAGTTCTCTAATTTTAGATTTAATAGATTTATTTGCGAGAATATGGTAAGGTGAAGACTTGATTGATGTTGGTTTGTGTTGATCCTAAGATTTTGATGAACAATTAAGTGTTGATATTTTGGTGGAACTAATGGTTTGCTAAGTGTTTCAGTTTATTAAGTTCCAGTGATGAAGATGCGATGATAAATTATGAATGGATGCTAAATGATGATGACAAAGATGATGAAGAATTAAGAGTTTAAAGAAATTAAGAAAAATAACTCAAGTGAATTTCAACTTTTAATATCCTAATTAGGAACACACACGGCACAAAAAATTTTTATTGTTTATGTGTGTTTTGATAATATGAGATTATTTGCTCCTATGTGTATTTGAAAAGAAATATTTATAATTAACTAAAATGGAATTTAACTAAAGGGACGAAAACGGTTAAAGGGACGAAAACGTAAATAAGAATGAGTTCAAAACGAGTTTAGAAAAGAGATCCAACTATGCATAAGTCGACTGGTAGGTCGACTGGACAAAATAGGATGAAACTCTCTGTATCTCTAAGTCGACAGGTAGGTCGACCAGTCAAGAGAAATGAAACTTTATGTATCTCTAAGTCTCAAATGAATCGACCGGTAAATAGAAATGGAACTATCTGAATCTCCAAGTCAACAGATAGGTCAACCGATGAATGCAGTAGCTTTGGTTTAGGCTAGATCTTGAATTGAGCGGTCGACTGGTCGGTCGACTAAATGAGCTGTTTCAGGATATTGAGGATTCTGAATTCATATCTAAAAGTAGCCGTTTTTTTGTTGGGATTTGTGAGAGATTTTAGGGATTTTATGATATTTAAGATATGATTCATCTATTATTTAATTCCTATTGATTTAGTTCATTAAGTTTTAATATTTCTCAATTTGGTACATAAAATTGTTTCTATTCTATTTTAATTATGATTGAGAAATATTTGAGAGACTTAATTGAGAGATTTAAAAGATGTAATTAAGTGAATTGTACCAAAATGAAGTCATAATGATATACGGAGTCTAAGAGAGCATTTAAGTGCCATGATACATAGGAACTAGTCGTTAGAGAACTGATTTATATCCCATATATATATACCTGCGTTTTTCATATATCATTATCAAGTGAAACATAGATTAAGAGAGCTTGAAGAGTAGAGATCATATTGAGCTGTTCTAAGATATATCATTCTGAGATTTTGTGAGAGCTATTATAAGAGAAGAGCTGGTTTATATGCCATATATATATACCTGCGTTTTTCATATATCATTATCAAGTGAAACATAGATTAAGAGAGTTTAAAGAGTAGAGATCATATTGAGCTGTTCTAAGAGATATCATTCTGAGATTTTGGGAGAGCTATTTTAAGAGACGATCTTGAGAATCATTGGCTATTAATCTTTGTTGCTACCGAATCTGAAGTAACATCGTTCTATTTATTTTTCAGTGGATTCCGGGTGAGATCTTTCCAATTACTTTCTATTGTGCATTGCTTGTTTATTTTTGGAAATTGATTTTTAGAAATTATTTTTGATTCTTTATTGAAGAAAATACTTTATAAATAATTTCTTGAATCTGATTACGTGCTAAATTATTTGCTACCCATCTTTTGTTTAAAATCAGATTTTCAATCTCACACTTTTCTATCACTAGATTTGGGATATTAATCGAGTTTTAATTTATCTGGGGTGGTAGAAGCTCCGAGTGAGATAATCTGCTTATCAATTTGTATTGGTGAGTAGTGTGACGGATTAAATACTGTTGGAGATATTTAATCAAGGGTAGCCAATTTCAGTCTTTTCTTGTAAAGAGATTGAGGTAGTAATTCTTCTTGGATATAATTTTGATTCTTGAACCTAAGCTATAAAAATAATTAGGTTGTGATTCTCCTTGTAATAGAGTTATGTTATTCTTGAACTTGTAAAAAGTAGAGGTTATTTCTAAACCTGTGAAAAGGAATTTGTAAAGGTTGATTCTGAGCCAGCGAAAAGAATCATTGTGAGGATTTGGTTCCTACCTGTAAAGGAATCTTGAATTTAGTGAGTGCGAATCTTTGTGGGGCTCGGAGGACTGAATTAGTCAAGCGTAGCTTGGTGAACCAGGAAATATCGGTGTGTACTGTATTGGTTATTTCCTTTATTTTATCTTGTGATTGTTTGGGTGTGCACCTAGAGCTTATTATACTTATCCGCTGCTATAAAGATAATAATTAATTTTAGGATAAAATTTATTGTTTGATTTTTGAAGTGTTATTATTTCTCTAATAATTTTTTAATATTACCCAATTCACCCCCCCTCTTGGGTATTCCACTAGGCCAACAGTTCGTTTTTTGGGTTATTCTATTTAGAACTTATGTTTTGGGGTCTATAATATTTAGTGGATTTACACTTGATTTTTTTTACAGGATTTTCACTTGATTATTATGTAATTTTATAAAAGTGGTTTTTCATTTTTGGTTGGTTGAATTGTTTATGAATGTTTGGTTTTTGAATTTTAGATTGATAGAGATCATGATATATGATTTTCTTCGTAATTTTAGTGGAATTGTTTATTTTTCTTATGTTTAGTAGAATTGTTAGTCATTAGTAGAATTATAAAATTTTAGCGGAATGATTTATTAATTTTTTGATAACTTTTTGGTAATTAATTTGTTTATAAATACAATTTTGTATTAAATAATTAGTCTTTTTAAAATTTAATGTTTTTTATATTTTTAAAATCTTATATATATATATATATATTAAAAAAAAAAATTCGATGGAACATATGACGTGCGGGATAAAATAGAACTCAATTGGGATTGATAATTTTTTAATATGGAAAAAAGTAAAATTAGAGCACTTGATGTTTTTTAAATTATTATATTTATTATTTAATAGAATTATACTTCTCATATATTTAAAATTATTAATTATTATTTTTATTTATTTGCAAGGTTGTTGGTGTATAATACTGGTACACACATTAAGTATGGTCCAGTCGTATGACAGGTGAGTCATCTTGCTGAAATGGAGTCGTCGGTTGACAATTCTTTGAGTGAGCTGTGTTGGGTCCTGAGAGGACTGACCTGCTATGTCCAAAATCCTACTCCTCAGGGAGTGTACCTGCAGAAAGCTCAAATTAGGATTTGTCCTGGTGAATCCCCTCCGGCATGGTAATCAGCACTCAGAGAGAAAATGTACAATAATAAAGCAAATAGAGAAATGAACTCACGTGTAATGTAAAACATTAAAACATACCTCGGGCTTGCATAACCCCCAATATATATAGGAGTTGGAGATGATTAGTCCGGCCTAAATATGGTTAATGAGCCGAAACCCTGTGTTTAACCGATAATCCAGGGAATTTAGGAGATAACCGCTGGGCTTTGGTTTTTGAGCCCATTTGGCGAAGCCCACGGGCCTTTATCAGGCCTGTGATGGTAAGTCGGTGGTGGAGAATAGAGATCCGTGGAGTCCTAGAGAGGAAACAAGTTGGAAGGGGGAGCTGGTTAAGGTGAACGACTGAGTCCTTGAAATTAATCGTCCAGGGCACAACACAGAGCTCAGAGCAGCACGTCTTTGTGAGGCTCCTCGCTCCTCTTTTGGTGCAAATGAGATTCTAGGGAGGATTTATGGTTGGCGTATACTCTACCGTAGCGTTGTAGATTCCAAAATATGTCCATGTCACTACGAGGACGGACACGTGGCTGAGTCCCAAGTACCGACTTAAAGATGCTCAAAAATACCCTCATCAAAGGTGATGCCACTCAGTTGCCCTCCCAATATATATATATATATATATATATATATATATATATATATATATATATATATTGTATGGAAAAGTCGTAGCAAATAATTAAGATTTTTGTTGCAATTTAATCTCTTTATTTTATATTATATTATATCTATATTTTGTAATAAAATATTCTATATAACTTTTTTTATTTTATGATTTTTAACTTTTGATATTGTAGTATTGTATTACACGTGAATAAACCGGGAAAAACAAAAAATAATTGTGATCTGAATCGCAAAAATCATGCTTCTTTTGTAGTATACAACGCGAGCAAACATGGAATACCAAGAGGAATTGTTTTCGGTCCACAAATTGTCGTTTTTGGTTCCACGGACGCCCTGTGTTGTCTATACGGAGCCTATTGTAATGTATTAATCTCTTATACACATTAATTATATATGTATTCATCATTTATTATAAAATTATGCAAACCCTTTATATAATGGAAAAGAATATAGTGAACATTAGAGGTGGTCATGGGTTGGGTCGAGTCTTAATATTTTGTCTAAATTCGGCCCTACAAAAAATATTTAGGAAAATTCTCCTAAAAGTCGTATTCTATAAAAATATCATTTTATGAAGTCCTGTAATAGTAATTTTTTACACATAATATAATTCTTAAAAAGTTGTTTTTGAAATCATAAGACCTCTAAAAAAGTCTTCCAAAAATTTAAACCCAAGTCCGGTCTTCTATTTTATTTATTTATTATAATTTAAAAATAAACACTAAAATATGAATAAAAATTATAAAATACACTAATCCATTAGCAATTAATTACAAAGAATTTAATTCGGTCAAGTGGAATAACATCAAGAAATATGGTCGACCACTTTTGACATAAGGTGGTCATCCGTATGGCTAGTGGTCAACCACTTGTGTCTTCGATGGCACGTTGTCGACTACTGCAAGAGGTGGTCTTGGACGCAATAGATAGGAAGATACATCTTACATGAATTATATATATATATATATATATATATATATATATATTATATTTTTTGGTATACCCACGAGTGTCTCTTTATCCACACAGAGTAAAAGACTATCTTATACAGAGTAAAAGACTATCTTATTCGGAGTACGTGACTGTCATTCTCAATAAGTGTTTTTTTCATAGACTCGAACTCTTGATCTTGTAGAGACCCCTCAGCTACTTTAAAATACACTTTCGACCCAATTTGTTACATAATTATCAATACCAGTTTTAAAGAAATTTTAAAATATTTTAGTCTCAATAGATAATATATAAATAGTTTCCAATATATTGAAAGGGTGTGAATCCCATGAGAATGCAATTTTGATGATTACAACATATTTGTGGTTTTGCATTAAACATGGGCATTTATAGTATTCTAAAAAATATTTTTTTTTAATAAAAAATTAAATTCAATGAATTTTTTATTGAAAATTAAGATTTAATGGAATTACAAAAAGGTCAGTGAAAATTATTTTTGTATACATACCAAGAAGGGATAATTTTAAAATAATATTATTTACATACTTTTGCCATGAATGAATTTGATTTCTTCAGTTTTTAGACAGGTATTTTTTTTTAACTTTAGGAGCTCTCAATTTTTTTTATATATTTTTTTTTGTTGAAGGCATGTTTGACAAATCATCCTATAAATACTAAAAGTAAAATTTTCTTTTATATTCCTTTTTCTTTCTTCTTGGGGTTAAATGCTTTTAACCTGCTCGTACTTTGATCTTATTTCAATTTAACCCATTCATAGTAACAATCTATGCATCACCCCCTTCTACTCTTGAATAAAGAGATTTTTTATTTTTTTAAATTTGATATTAAAAGATAACATTTTTTTTTCTCCCTTGTTTTGTTTCTCTGCCTACTTATAATTTTCTTTTCTATGCTTAATAAAAATAAAATAAAATGTAATTTTGTCCATTTCACCTAATGTTTTGATGAAAATTTAATCTTAAACCATTTTTTAGCATATTTGGCTAAGTTAAACAAAAAAAAAAAAAAGTTAAATTTTCAATTTATTATAATTAGAAAGGGTTAAATTACAAGGGACAAAATGAAACAAGATCAAAGTATAAGGGAGTTTAAGGAAATTAACCCTTCTTTTTATTTTTCATTTTAAAAAAAAAATAAAAAAAATCATATTACTTTTAGGGTTTAGAGTAAAACATATCAAATTTAGTCGATAACATAAAAATATCATCAAACCTAGATGGTAAAAAGTGTAATTTGTCTTTTATTTTTATTTTTTTGAGATGTGAATTTTCATTTTCTCTAGCGTATATGACTTATTATGTTTGGATGCTAGAAATTAATTGAAATATTTAATTCATAATTAACTCAATAATAATAATAATAATAATAATAATAATAATAAAAATAAAAATATGCCTACGGAAATGACTAATGGATCGTTAAGGCCCCATTTGGTTAGTGTTCCCAACCCAACCCAAAAATTTTGAATTTGATTTTTGGGAATGCATTTGCAAAACACAAAACTCAACCCAACCCAATCCAAAAAAATAGGAATTGATTCTCAAAATTCTAAAGAAATCAGAAACAAAAAAAAATTATTTCTTTTTGTGCCAAAAAAACTTAACCTAAAGTTCTCAACTTTCGTCTTCATCTACCGGCCGACCACCACCACCCGCCGCCGCCGTCCGGCAACCAACCGCCGTCTCCGGCCACCTCCGGTGACCTTCCGCTGCCGCCGCCCACCTACGATGACCGTCCGCGCCGCCGGCGTCCACCTCCGGCAACCGTCGCCGGCCACCTCCGCCGTCCCGCCGCCGTCGCCGCCACCAAACACAAAAAAAAAATTTAAAAAAAAATAAAATAGTTTTAGAATAAAATCGTTATCAAACACATTCTGTTCTCAGCACAAAACAAAAATTGTCGTTATCAAACGCAATTTTGTTCCCAAAATTCTCAACCTAACCCAATTCAACTTAACTCAACCCATTCCAGTTGAGTTCAGAAAAGTGGAAACACTAATCAAACTCCACCTAATTGTTTTTCTCCAAGTTTTGAACGCATCTAGCAACATATCATGACTAATGACTATAGCTTTTTCAAATTTCATTATGTTAGTGAGTTTTAACCCTTAAAAAAAGGGTTAATAGCACTTTACTCCCTATAATTTGATTGATTTTCATTTTACTCCTTTGTGGTTTAAACTTCACCACTTACCCTCCCTGTTGTTTGTGGATTTAAGCGCAATACTAACTCTATTGACGGAAAGATTAAAATGTCGATTTTACTCATATAATTATTAATACTTTTAAGGGTGTAAAGTGCAATTAACCCAAATGAGTACCCTCCATACCAACATGGGATCATTTCTTCTGCCACTCCCAAGTCCCTTTGTCGTCCATCGCCATCGTCGCCGGCGCTCGGTTGGCCAGATCTGACCGGCCTCTCTTCCTCTCTCTCCGACCTCCAACGTCGCCAAGATTTCCACGTCCAATGGCGGAGTATTTTGATACCACGTGCTGCGACTGTGCGAGCTGTGCGTCAATCCTCAGCAGCTGATCCACCGGCGTCGCGATGCGAAGGCATGCGACATGCGCCGACAGCAACTGCTCGTACAGCGGATGCGCTAGAATTTCTGCTTTGTACGTCGCATTTTGCCAATTCACCACTCCATCGCCGCCGCCAACGACTCCTCCTCCGTTATTATGAACCTGATTGTTGCTATTGGTGTTCAACTCGACCGATTCACTCGAAATCGCCACTCCGATCATCGAATCGTTCGACACCTCAACGTCAGCCCTATCATCGCTAACGTTTTTCTGCAGAATCGACCTCGACAGCCACTGATTCGACCCCGCCCTCTCTCTCTCCTGCTGTCTCTCTCTCTAGGCGAAGATCATTGTATAAGGATTGATGGAGGAAGATCTTCTCTGTGTTTATGTGGATTCAAAGCCAATCTCCAAAAGGTACTCATCTAATATCCATCGTACTCTCTCTCTAGATTTTGCAGTTCTTTTCACTCCGATTGAACAGATTTCTAGGGTTTTATGATCCAAAATCGTAAGGATTTGCCGCTGTTCAAACCGTTGAATTGATGAATTTAGTGTTGTAAAATGAGATTAAGCAATCCGTAGTTGTTTTTCTCTTGCTGATATGGGAGTTCTATGAAGTGAAAACTTCCATATGCATTAGCTACAGATCGCCTGTATCGAAGAAAAGGCCGAAAAAATGGGGGAAGAGCTATGAATTCCCCATATACGTGTGTGTATATATATCATGGTTTTAAATCGCGGTAAAGGCAATCATAACGGTAACGGACGCGGTGACGCGGAAGCGGGGTGAAGCGGGTGTAACGTAACGGTAACGGACATCGCGGTCGTGAATTTTTATTTTCAATTCACAACATCTAAAAATCTAATAAATTAAATTCATTTACTTTAAAATAGATTATAATCAAGTAGAACTTCACCAATGTAGTGGAGAAAGGCTGGACAAAATATTCACACATTTTTTTGTGCCGTTACGGCTGTTACGCAGGCCGTTACGGTGTGAATCAAATTCACAGCCCCGTAACGGGCCGTAACAGCCAGTTACGTAACAACCGTTACATATATGAAAGAGAGAAAAGGTTCGCACAGAGAAGAACTGTGAATTCATTTCTTATGATTTCTTATGTTCCCCATCATTCTATATATACACAAAAACACCATATGTGTGTGTATATATATGAGAGAGAGAAGGTTCACCGGAGTAGCTCTTTGGTTCCAAGGAAGAAGAAACAAAATACACAATAATCCCTCAAGTTATTGAATATTATATAAAAAAAACATGGAAGGTAAAATGAGAACAAGAAATCAATATTTTGGAGGGAAAAAACATAAAAAAATATGCCCATCCTCATAACTGACTGGCGCGTGGACTGCACATCTGTTAACTTTAACAAAAAAGGTTAGTTTGGCACTTAGGTCCAAGACCATAGGGGGGTAAATGGCGAAATTCATACCACATAGGGGTAAAGTGCAAAAGTGCAAACCACAAGGGCTAAAGTGCTATTAACCCTAAAAAAAATCTCTCTTTTTTTCTTTTTAATTTTTTTTTCTAAGTTTTTGAATCTTACTCACATGAAATAGAGTGTAGAGTCCATGCTGTAATTGATAACTTTGCTGAAAGAGAGTTACGATCGCTTGTTTAGCTTATCAGGCATTTAATTGTCTCATTTTTTTTTTCAATTAACTTGACGTTAATTTGTGAAAAATTACCAAACGACATCTCTGATCGACACATTTTGTTATTAGATTCGATCTTAGGAACAATTTGTATATTTCGATGGTGTTTGTTTTGTGTTTTTGTTTCCATATTTCTGAATTCTATTCTTAAAAGTATTGAAAAAACTAAATGAAAAAACAAAGAACAATTCTATTCTGTTCTAAAATTCTTTATAAAATATATATACTTTTTATTCCGTATATTTTCCTTTTTTTTTTTTTTTACATAAAACTAACAAAATCACCCTTATTTTAATTTTATTTTTTTTGTAATAAAAAGTAAAATAAAAATAGAAAGAGAGAGAGAGCAAAAGACAGTCGGAGAGAAAATGTAAGTTTGTTTTTTTTTTTTTTTTTTTTTTTTTTTTTTTTTTTTTTGCGGTAAAGCTGCTTGGTGTCACTTTTAAAAAATTTCATTGAACTTTTGAAATTTTTCACAATAATTCTGTTTCATTGTTTAGCTCTTTTGTTCTCTTCCATTTCCTTTTCTTTTTCCGTTCTTGGTGATGATGGTTTTCTATTTCTATTAATTTTGTAGATTTCAGTATTAATCCCTAACTCAACCCTTAACGCTCTCTCATTGATTTTATTTATTTTATTTTTTAAAAAAAAAATTAATTGTCTTTTTTGTTTTGGTTTGGATTGTAAATTATTATTTACTAATAATTAAATAAAATAAAATGAAAATATGTCCTCTTGGTCTTGGATAAATTGTGGATCGGGGAACAGGGAGGAAGACTTCGACATAGTGGTGGAAAACGAAAAACTGAAGTCTTAGAGGGAAGCGACGAAGCAAATTGTGGCTGACAGAAAGAAATGGACCTACACGGCTTCTTATATGCTTTGAATTGTGATTCTAATTCGGACTTCGATCGTATAGGCCTACTACCAGGTCACTTGCTGAAGTATTCGCCGTCTCCCCATGGAAGAACCTTGTTTCCACAAATTACTTTTGTATTGGATTTCGTTCTTTGCTCTTTGGTGCTTCGATTTGCGATCGACTGTGGCGGCGACGGATGTGATCAGGCAAGGTCAGCGAATTTCGGTCTCCGACACCATCGTCTCCGCCGGTGGGATTTTCGAATTAGGTTTCTTCAATCCAGGTAACTCTAGCAATTATTACGTAGGAATTTGGTACAAAAATATTGCAGAAAAAACAATTGTGTGGGTTGCGAATAGAGATTTTCCCATCACCACTGCCTCCGGAGTTCTCACAATATACTCCGATGGAAACCTCGTGATATCCAACCAGGCACAAGCCACTTTCACGATAACGAATGCCACATGGAACATGAATACGAGCGCCATTCTATTGGATTCCGGCAATCTAATATTGAGAGATCAAAACTCTGATGTTTTGTGGCAGAGCTTCGATTTTCCCACTCATGTTCATCTTCCTGGAATGAAGCTAGGGATTTACAACAGGGGAAGGAGTTTTTCGTCATTCGTCTCATGGAGAAATTCAGATGACCCTGCAACTGGTGAATTCTCCATAAGAATGGATACTGATGCTGATCAAGTCCTTATCATGAAAGGGACTCAGAGATACTGGGCAAGTGGTATCTGGAATGGGGAGATCTTCAACTCAGTCCCTGAAATGAGACAGAATTTTGTGATCAACTATAGCTATGTAAGGAATGAGGATGAAATGTATTCCACTTATTCTCTTAATGACCCTTCAAAAATTTCCCTATTTGTGATGGACATCTCTGGCCAAATCAAGGGGCTCTCTTGGCTTGATAGTTCCAAACAGTGGATTATATTTTGGGCTCAACCAAGAGGTCGATGCGACGTATATGCCATTTGTGGCACTTTTGGCATTTGCGACAACAGTTTTATGCAATCTTGTCAATGCTTGCGAGGTTTTGAACCTCGTTCTCCTCAAGATTGGTTACGAGGAGATTGGGCTGGTGGGTGTTCGAGAAAAGTACAGTTGCAGTGCGAAAATGCTACCGGAGTTAATGGGGGTGCTGATAAATTTTTGAAGGTGCCCGTTTCGAAATTTCCTGTAAATGGTCATATTTTTGTAGTTTCCGATGCCAAAGAATGCAATTCGGCTTGCTTGAGTAACTGCTCTTGTAGCGCGTTTGCTTATAATGGCAGCCATGGATGCTCAGTATGGAATGGAGATTTGTTCAATCTTCAGCAAGATGATCCTAGGGATGCGGGAACCATCTATCTGAAACTTGCGGCTTCAGAATTACCAGACTCAGGTTTTTGTATTGAAATTGACTAATTTTCTCTTTCTTGGTAGTATATATTGTTATGGTACCAAATCAATAATTTGCTCGTTTAATTAGGAAAAGAAAGGCCACTGTTAAAAATCATTCCACCGGTTGTTACTTTGGCACTACTTGGCTTCATCAGCTACATTGCATGTCATTGGAGACACAAGTTCAAGAGAAAAGGTTCAGTGAGTTCCTGTCGAATTTCTACTTGAAAATGATAAAATATGCATTTAAATGTTACATTTTTTTCATATGGGACAGGAAAGATCGGATCGGGCCAGGATATTTTACTGCTTGATCTGGGTGTCAGCTCTGCAACTACTAAAAATCAATTGTTGAATAAAAAGGAAGTGGGGTTTGGTGAAAGCAATAACCCTACACTGCCATTATTCAACTTTGCTAGTATATCTGCTGCTACTGATAACTTCTCTGCAACTAACAAGCTTGGGGAAGGTGGTTTCGGGCCAGTTTACAAGGTAACATAATCGGTTAACATTATAATACCAATTTTTACATTTAAAAGCTTGACATGGCAGACTAATAAAATCAATTTTTACATTTAAAAATTTTCTCGATCTATTTAACATTATAATACCACTGACCCACTGATCACTCAAATTTAATTATCAATTTAAGCACTAACTATCGTAATATAGTGCCTAAGTATAGGGTCGATCCAAAGGGATTGAATTGTAACTATTAATTTTGTATTTTCGTATGTGAAATAAATAATTTTGGGTTTGGTTTTTGAATTTTAATAATTAAATAACAGAAAATTAATTGAGAAAAAAATAGGTATAAAGGTTCGGATTAGGGACATGCATAAGTTCATAAATTTATAATGTAACTTTCATTCTTATGTCTTTTATTCAATGTGTAATCAGGTAATATTAACTACAAGTCAATATTACTGCGAAAGATAAATCGATCACTTAATTGGGATAAACTATCTTCACGATTCAATTCCTATTAATCTAAGGTGAATTAATTGTTTAACATAATTTATCCAACGAAGTCATATCGATAACATTAAAATTGATTGTAAAACTGTTAGATCTAAATCACAGGTGTTATATCTAACATTAGAAATTTGAATCGATTCAGATCTGAATTTCTATAACAACATTTTGAACATAAACTAATTCAAGAAAAATGTTTAAGACTACAATCCTCGTTTTTCAACTTTACACTTATGAACAAAATGTAATTAAAACAGGAACAAAAGTACATAGATAAATTTAATAGATAATGAATATAAAGTCCCTCTCAAAATCCCCACTGTCCAAACCGAAAATAAAATCCCCTTGAATGACATCATTACTTCTTGCTATTTTTTTATTTTTTTTTATGCCTTTGACCCCCCCTAAATTTGAATGGGCTTAATTGCTCATCACATCACATGTAACGGTTCCCAATTTGGGAATCGTTACAAAAGCAGGTGGCTTGGGACGTTGGTCAGCTGTATTGGCAGGCGCACAAGGGTTTGCACTTGGTTGTCGGACTGGGCCGGATCCGAGGGTTGGGCCTGGTTCGTTTCGCGGGTCGTGACCTTTTATTTCTTTCAAATTGTTTCAAAATAAACTTTTTACTTCGATTTGTCAAATCTACAAAAACAAATTAAACAAATCAATTTTATTAATTTAAAAGATTAACAAAATTTAAATTAATGGTATTAATTCATGTCAAACGTGACACAATCACCCACTATTGTCGAAAAATTGACATCGATAAGGTGGTCTAGAAGGCAGAGAGTAGAAAGGGGAAAACGGAAAGATGAGAGAGAGAGAGAGAGATGAGCAGTGAGGAGTTTTTTTTCCTTTTTTTTCTTCTTCTTTTATAGGGGCGGTTCACCGCCTTGACTTTTTAGTTTTTAATACTTTTCCAAATCATCACCGCCTCAAGTTTAACCACCTTATGGAGAAATACATAAATTCTCCGCATAAATCTCTAAAATATCAATTAATCCCAATTTTTTTTTTTAAATAGCAATCGACTCCAAAGACTTTTTAAATTCAAATTAAAATTTAAATAGTAATCCCTAAAATTTTATATGGAAATGAAATGCGACTGTAATTTGAAATTTAATATAATTTAGAAGTCTAAATATGCCACATAAGTGAATCGGACCTTACATTCCTTTCTCCCTAAAAGAAGTCTTGAAATTTACTTACCTTAAATGAATAATTGCAAGTATTTACTCATATTCTATTCTCTTTCCCATGTTGCTTCTTCTACGGAATGCAATAATTTTACCAACAACATCATTTTCATTCCTAGTGCTTGATTTTTATGATTTAAAATCAGTTATGTCTCCTCAACATATTACAAGTCCTCTTTCAATTTGATTGATTGAGAAGTCAACAATTGTAAAGGATATGACACATACTTCCTGAGCATCGAAACATGAAAAACGTCGTGCAGTCTAGACAACTCTGGTAGTAGAGCCAAGTGATACACCGATGTACCAACCCGTTAATATTCTTCGGAATCTCGGACTCAATTTTTCTTTTTCTCAAATCTTAGTATGCCTTTCCTCATAGATATATGTAGAAATACGTAATCACCTACCTCAAACTCCATCTCGCGTTTACGTCCATCAGCATAACTCTTTTACTTGCTTTGATCAATTTTAATCTTTCTGGAATAACCCCTACTTGTTTGCTATCATTTGAGCTATATCGGACATCAATACATTTTGTTTTCCGAATTTAGTCCAACCAACTGGACTCTTGCATCTCCTGCCATACAGAGCTTTATATGGTTTCATTTCAACAGTCAAATGATAGCTATTATTATAAGCAAATTCCATTACATTCAAATGATCAACCTAACTGCTAAGAAACTCTAAACCACAACCCCTCAACATATCCTCTGAAGTCTAAATTGTACGCTCTGATTGGTCATTAGTCTGAGAATGAAACGCAGTACTGAACCTCAATTTAGTACCCATAGCATTTATGACTAGGCCAATATTTCGAGTTAATAAAAAAATGTACTTAAAGTGATTTTATTATTTAGTCTTAAAGAAGTTTTCTAGTGGCCAATTTTACCTTGTATTTGTATTTTTGTTAGAAAAGTCATTTTTTGCATTAATACCAACATCTAAAAATTAGAAATTCACAAAAATCATTTAACTACGCATGAAAAAAATCGGATGAACAAAAAATTATATAATTTTTGTTGTCTCGTTGAAACGATTAATTTGAAGTCTATATGTGTATTTTCTGGACTTCAGTTGATTTTAACTTAAAATATAATGTAGTTGATCTTTAATTACATTACACATTCAAACTTGATTTTAACTACACGTTTATTTTAACTTTGAATATGTACTAGATATACACATTCTAAATCCCTTTATTTCAAATTCATCCATCCAAACTTGACTTGATAATTTTTGGAGTATTCATACTTAGTGATGATCTATATCATAGGGAACAATACTAAGGGGGCAAAAAATTGCGGTTAAAAGACTATCCAAAAGATCAGCACAAGGGCTAAAGGAGTTAAAAAATGAAGCATTGCTTATAGCCAAACTCCAGCACCGAAATCTTGTTAAACTTCTGGGTTGTTGCTTGGAAAATGAAGAGAAGATATTAATTTACGAGTACATGCCTAATAAAAGCTTGGATTCCTTTCTTTTTGGTTAGTAAATGATTTATTGTGATCACCTTTTTTCTGTACTTTGTTTCTAGATTTGTTTTGCTTATAAATGTCAAACATTTGGTGTTAAATTTTGGATAATATAGATCCAGCTAAACGTGGTCAATTGGATTGGAAGACTCGGGTTCGAATCATTGAAGGGATTTCTCAAGGACTTCTTTATCTCCATCAGTACTCGAGGTTAAGAATTATTCACAGGGATTTGAAGGCTAGCAACATTTTGTTGGACGCCGATATGAACCCTAAAATATCAGATTTTGGCATGGCAAGGATTTTTGGAGGCAACGAGCTACAGGGAAACACTGATAGAATTGTTGGTACCTAGTGAGTCATACCAAACACTTCCTGATAGCTGTAACAATTGTTTTTTTCCCCTCTTTTTCTCTCTCTCTTTTTATTTTATTTTATTTTATTTTTTTGTGTGGGGGTACTAAGTTAAAGTATTGCAAATTGTAGTGGGTATATGCCTCCTGAATATGCTCTGGAAGGTCTTTTCTCTGTAAAATCAGATGTGTTTAGCTTTGGTGTCATGTTACTGGAGATCTTGAGTGGAAAGAAGAACACCGGGTTCTATAATTCCGACTCCCTTAATCTAATTGGATATGTGAGTGATTACAATCAACGCCCCCCCTCCTTTTTTTTTGTTTTTTGTTTTTAAAGTTTGGCTCTTACTTCCTCAGGCTTGGGACTTGTGGATGAGCAACAAAGCATTAGACTTGATGGACCTAGAATTATATGATGAATCGTCGAAACATATGGGTTTGAGGTATGTTAACGTGGCACTTCTTTGCGTGCAAGAAATAGCAGCCGATAGACCAACAATGGTAGAAGTAGTCACCATGCTTACCAATGAAACTATGGTTCCGTCTTCACCAAAACAACTTGCCTTTTCTAATGTGAGGGGTGTCATTACTACTACAAATATACCCGAAATATGCTCTGTCAATGATGTTACTGTTTCAGTATTGGAAGCAAGATAGGCTCAGAAGCTATTGGGCTCCTTTAATCAGTGAAAGAGGAACCCTAAACTGTTTAGGTTATGTTAATGTATTATATAGGGTTTGGCTCACGTGACCCATTAGGGCAAAACCCTAGCCCCCACTTCCCCTATAAATATGTGTATATCATTGTATTATAACTTAATCATTTTTCATAATATTAATTCATGATTCTTCTCCCACTTCTCAATTATCTTAACATGGTATCATGAGCAAGTTGTTCTTGGACCTGTTCTACCTAAAATTTTCGCAACTCTAAAGCTTCCGCCGTCGCTGCCGCTGCCGCCCTTTATTCTCCCGAGATTTTCGTCGCTACTGTAGGTTTTATTCGTTCTCCGGTATCAACCACCATCACATCATCATCTTCGTCTTGCATAGACGAACACAACGCCACCAAAATCACCGCCACCGGAGATTACACGCGCACTAACGTGCTGCCAACAGCCTATAGTACAACCACTGTACGCGCGAGGATTTCATCATTGTCCTCGCGGTATTGACTACTCGCAAGTATATGAGATCTAGTTTTAATATAATGGATTTTGTAAGATCGGATATCGTTCCACTGGGAAACACGTGTAACTTGGTTGAATATTATGATTAAAATAGTTTCATATTATCTCGACTAATCAAAATTTGTTTGTATTCTATTTAATCTACTAAGATAAATAACAACTATTAGATTAGTTCTAATTACACTAATTACTTAGGTATTGATTTCTTTCATATAATGCATAATTGATGTCATTTAGTTAGTTATAACGGTTTTTATCTATTCCGACAATCTCTGTATTGATAATTCCTCCGCTACCTCTCCCGAGTGTAAGACAGGCGATTACACAACTTCGTGTCAACGAAGAAGTTCCCCTCAACGCCTTAACGACGCTAGGTCGCGTGAGTCTTAAGTCAACGTCATGGATTGCATATGTTCTAACGCCCTCCCGGGTCGGTAGAACGTCACGTTGCATTTACCCTAGTCTGAATCCAAGGTAACCTCTCCCGAGTGTCAAACCCCGTATTCTCGATTTATCAATACAAGCATAATATCAAGAATAACGGTAAACACAATCGGATTTAGACAAACAACACGTTAAAGTTACATTAATTCATTCAACTTAACATTTACATGATTTCAACTACACCTAAGTAACATTTTGTCACAACCCATCCCGGAACCCGTCATCCCAAGGCTGGCGTGATTACAACATGACATTACCAATGCCCAAACAACCAAATGAAAGACAATATGTTCCCACCATATAATACAAACATTTAAATGGGGGACACACCCATCCCAAATTTAAACTAACAAACAGTATTCATCTATGAACCTTTTACAGGTTTCATCTTGGACAGCTTCTCTCAAACACCTCTATGACTCCATTACGCAGCTCTACCTAGTGCCAGTAGGGGACCGACTCCTAGCCGTTGTACCTGCGAGTGTACTACCTTCTTAGTAAAACATTTCGAAAATATTAATACTTTCTAAATATTTCCACAATCTGGTATGGATCAAACACAATTATATAAGCAATAATAATATAGATGAGTTCCATCTAGCATAACATCCTACCAATCATCATAATAAATAATATCAAACCAACCAATACATGTAAAACACCACATTTTAAGCACCAATCTCAAACACACACCTCCAACACCCACGCACTGGCCAGTCCTAGTGATCGTTTTAACCTCACGATCGAGAGTTGCAACGGTACCGTAACATTCATAGGAATGCCTTCCTATGAAATATCCACACCCCTTTTTGGGGAGAAATATAATCCACACCCCTTACGGGGAGAAATATAATCCACACCCCTTACGGGGAGAACAACCATGGCATCGTCAAAAACAAATACAGCCTCATCAAAACACAACTCAATAAATATCATCTACTCAACATTGTCAAATCACCACGCCTACCACATTTCTACAAAACCCGCTTTTAAATTCAGAAATCATATTTCGCACTTTCTTTTAAAGAAACATCCGATTTTATCGAAACTATTTTTCCATCCTTTATTTTTAGAAAACCAGGCATTTTTAGGAAAATAGACATTTCTTATTCTCTTCTTAAAACCACCATCTAATTTTACCAAATCTAGCGGAATTCATTGTCGGCTTGTTTTTCGAAATCTATCGAAGTCCAGTTACCAATTCATTTAAATCCTGCTTGATCCATATCATTAATAAATTCATACAGTTTAGGTAATCACAATTTTCATCTTATATATATATATATATATATATATATATATATATATATATATATATATATATATATATATAAAATAGTTTGGTAAGAAGACAGTACACTCACCTCGATCCCCGTTTTGCACAACTGACACTGTCCGCACTCTATCTGGACGCCAGTGCCTGCGAACCTAATAGTGGCAGAGTCTAAATTAATATCTTATCTAAAATATCCTAATCATGTAATGCAAACCCTATTTTCTGAATCGTTACTAATTTTATGTACTACGTACTTAAAATTAATTAGTCGTCACGAAATTATTATGGTTTTAGGATTTATAACACTAATTAAAATTTAATTTAATGAAAATTAAATAATCGATCGAAGCTTCACCTGTTTCCGAAACATTTGGCAACCACAAGATGGATTTTGGATTTTCCTGGGGTGGTTTCCACAATTTCCCTTTTTTTTTTTTTTTTCTTTCTTTTTTTTTTTCCTTTTTCTTTCTTCTTTGCGTCTACTGTTTCTGTTCTTCTTCCTTCTTCCGCCAGTGTCTGCCGCCGACCACTTCCTTGTTCCTCCTTCACCGACCGCCGGCGACCACCTTCCGTCCACCCACACCCTTACACACACTTACCGGCCAAACCAACGGTTACCCACATATACCCACGTCAGGTGAACAATATACACACACACACACACACATGGTGGGATCAACAGGACACATACCCATATACGGCCGGATGAACAGGACACCCACACACAGAACACTCTGCCGAACCAACCGAGTCGAACCTTCTTCTCTCTCTCGGATTTCTGGTTTCACGTGTCTGATACTCTCTCTCTCATCTCACCGATCGGCGGCCTCACCGTCGACGAAGACCCCTCCGGCCCATGCCCACCGTCGACCAGACCGGCGATCACATACACACACACAACAGCAGCTGAACACCCCCCACACACCATCGCATGACCATTCCTGCCTCCATTTCGTTTCATTCGTCCGCCAGAACCGACCCCCGACGCCGGCGAACCCTTCTCTCTCTTCTCTTGTCGCCGACCCATCTCTCTCTCTCTATTTCTCTCCGCCATCCTTCATCATGGCGATCAACTCACACAAACTCAGTTGATGACGAGCCGAACACATTACCGAACGCTTACCGAACGACCGGCGACGATCACCACCACCTATGCCGAACCACCCTTTCCGTCGACCACCGCATGCCCATGCACGCCCACAACCCTGTAACCGAACACCCTGCCTCGCCGGCGATCACTTTTCAAACCCCAAACTCCGGCCGGCTCTCTCTCTCTCTCTCTTTCTCTCTCTAGATTTCGGGTTTTTAGATTTTCGGATTTTTGGATTCTTGATCATGGGATTCTGTTTTTTTATCACAATCGGTGCATGGAACTAGTGGTTTCGAATTGTCTAAGTGTGCCATGTCGTTCCTCTTATCTAATTCCTTGCCGGCCATGTGTTTCGTCCGACCGTCGGCGTGTGGGTGAGTATAAATAATAAAAAAACATTTTCTATTAATTGTTCTTTCCTCCCCCCCCAATTTCCTTTAAACCTTGATTTTAATCCTTTTCAACTTTTAAAAGTTCCTAAGATTTTCAATTTCACCTCCTAAAAGTTCCATTTATATGTTAAATGTCAATTTACCTCCCTAAATTGGGATTTACTGTTTCTATATTTCCAATTTGACCCCTAGACTTTTTATTTGAATTTTTAATTGTCCTAGTTTCACCCCGAATTTTCACCATTACTTTAAAATACCACTGAAATGACGTACTTTCTACGATTGAGGTCTTACACATTTAACTAATACTACAAGATCTTAGCCATATACCATACAAAATAAGAGGGATTCAACATTATTAGATATGGAAAAGTAATTACAAAGATAAAAACAAGAGAAGAACGATCAAATCTGAAAGTGAAACTATCCACTGTCGCTAATGATCGATCCGCAAATGATTCATCTTTGCCCGAATGATGAACCTCCTCTTTGATCTCTCAAATATAGCTTAAGAACTCTCTACTAGGGTTAGGGATCATCAACAACCTTTTTCAGACGTGGAAAATGGGTATAAATAGGCCAAAGGTTTCAAAAATATCTAAACAGATATTTTGCCCTATTCTACGAAATTTGCCTAGGCGGTAGAATCTTCGCCTAGGCGGAGTTTCAGTCGGTTAGAAATCCGCCTAGGCGATGGTTTATTCGCCTAGGTGGAGGACTAACTTCTTCGTCTTCTTTCATTCTGACTGATTTCTGCCTAGGCGGTTGAAACTTCGCCTAGGTGGATTTTAGCATTTAAGCACTTCCAGCTTTCTAACGGAATTCCACCTAGGCGATGGAATCTTCGCTTAGGCGGATTTCAACATTTCAGCACTTCCAACCTTCTGACGGATTTTCGCCTAGGCGGTGGAAACTTTGCCTAGGCGGATTTCAACATTTCAGCTGTTCAACCTTTTGACGGATTTCCGCCTAAGCGGTGGAAACTTCGCCTAGGCGAATTTCCTCTATTCTTGAAACCTCCATTTTTTTTATCTTTTGGCTACCATTTTTTCCACCGTTTTGCTCAATTTGTCGATTGTTTACGTCCCTACTCCTGACTTATAAAAAACAGCTAAAAAGATATTAAAATTTTAATAAAATACTCGAAAACTGGTAAATTTGGTTTAGAAATAGATAGGTATTTTACACCTATCAACCACCCTTCGCCGTCTCGGATTTTGGGATCTACAGTCTCAACCAGGGCTCCAAATCAATCCCACAATATACCATCAGAATCGTCTCAACAAGACGATTCGAACCACTCAAAAATTAGTCCATTCTGACGCTACACGCGCCCTCACGCGCTGAGAAAATGAATGGCTCTGTCTTCACGTTAGATCCACGCGCTCTGCATACACCATCTGTGTCACGCCAGCCCTAATCCAGTCAGCAGCCCAGTCAGCACCACGTCATCGACACGTCAGTGGCACATTAGCGCCAAATCATCGACACATCAGCACCACGTCAGCGTGTTGACTGCCACCTCATTGATGATCGCCACGTCACCGGTTTTCTAGTGTACTTCTCTTTGACCGGTTTAGGCGTTTTTAGATCGGTTTTTTGCAAAGTTGGACTGGTTTCTGGGGCTTTTCGACGTTCTGATTCTGTTTCCGGGCTCTATTTTGTGATTTGAGGATCATAGTATATACTTACGTTTATATTTTTGTGGTTTCTACACCGGTTCACCTCCCTCTTCGCATCTATGGTTGAATCAAACTTACTTCGAGTTATCACTACTGTTCTGGATTAATCCAATTACGTTGTGTGGGCTCAAGAAATGTCTGGTTTTCTCCATGGACGAAAATTGTGGCGTTACATGATTGGAGATATTATTGAACCCAAGAAGAAAGATGACGAAAATGCTGAAAAATACATTAACCGTCTAAAGGACTGGGATAACAAAAATCACCAGATTCTCACATGGTTCCGTGCCACCATTATCTCGGAGATCAAACTTCAATTTGGTACTCTCCATACCGCAAAAGAAGCTTGGGATCTTCTCCAACAGCGCTACACCAGGGCAGATCTTCCAAATCGGGATCGTCTTCTTTCTACTCTTCATAACATGCGCTAAGAACCTAGGCAATATGTCAACAGTTTCCTATCTCAGATGACTGCCGTATGGAATCAGTTGGTTCTCACTAAGCCAACTTGGGAATGCACAAAAGACGCTGATGTTCATGGAAAGTATCGTACTGAGACACGCATTATGCAATTCCTAATGGGATTGAGAGAGGAATTTGAGCCTGTACGAGCTTCAATCCTACAATGGGGCGCTATACCTTCCCTAAACAACGTCTTTTTTTATCTACTCAGTGAGGAAACTCGTCTTGCCACATTACAAGGATCTCATACCGATATTACCCTTGCAGCACTAATCATTCCTGCATCACCAGTTGTTCTTGCCACACCAGCTGCCAAGGCCAACCCATCCAAGAAGCCCTTATATTGCAGGTATTGTCATTCACAAGGGCATGAATTGCTCAAATGTCCTTCCCGCCTGTGTAAAGTCTGTAGAGCACTGGGCCACTACCTTAAAGACTGTCCTAAACTTCTATCTGGGAATCAGCCAAATGGGAACCCATATCACTCTCAAGGTTCTCGCAATTGGTTCTATTCCAAGCTAAGAAATACTGTTGCTGTAGCTACTGATGCTACACCAACTTCATCCAGCTCTTCACCTGATTGGAGTGGTATCTGTACCGCGATTACTGAGGCCCCTAATAAAACTGGTAACAATATAGCCATGTCAGCTACACCAGGTACATCTCGATGGTATTTTGATTCTGCCTGTTGCAATCACATGACTTCTGATGCCTCTATTTTTTCCTTTAAAATTCGTGATGAGCATGCACCTACTATTCGCATTGCCAATGGATCAAATATGTTGGTTAGCCATACTGGACATGTTGATAGTTCTCATTTGTCTCTCCCTAACACATATTTGGTTCCTAATCTTACGCTTAATCTTATATCCGTTGGACAACTATGTGATCTTGGACTTGACTTGTATTTTTCTTCTACTAGTTGTCGTGTGCAGGACCCTCAGACAGGAAAACTCCTTGGAACCGGCCGTAAAGTTGGACGCCTCTTTGAGCTCACTCACCTCCAAGTCCCATCTTCACCATCACCAAACCAATCAGCTGCATCCATCCCAACACTCTCACCCGTGGAATTGTGGCACTCTCGATTAGGTCACACTTCATCCAGCCGTTTATGTTCTCTTATTTCTAGTGGCCAGTAGGTTCATTTCAGCATGAGTTTTTTCATTGTATTCATTGTCAACTTGCAAAACAATCAACTTTACCTTTTAATGAAAGTTAGTCTGTTTCTCTTGCACCTTTTGATTTAGTACATTTTGATGTTTGGGGACCTTCTCCTCATGCATCAATGGGTGGTGCTCGCTATTTTCTTATATTTGTGGATGACTATTCTCGTTATACCTGGTGGTTTTTTATGAAAAACAGATTTGAACTCTTTCAAATATATTCTGACTTTTCCTTTATGGTTCAAACTCAATTCTCTCGTAATATCAAAGTTTTTCGTTCAGATAATGCAATGGAATACAAAGACCGTGCCTTTCTAAACCTACTTCACAAAAATGGCACGCTTTCCCACCGTTCATGCCCTGGAACCTCCCAACAAAATGATTGAGCCGAACGCAATCATAAACATATTCTTGATACCGTTCGTGCTCTACTCATTTCGTCATCATGTCCTGAACGTTTATGGGGTGATACTACCTTAACCGCAGTATACACAATCAACTGTGTCCCTTCTGCCACAATCCAGAATCAGTCCCCATTCGAACTCCTTTTCGGTAAACCTCCTAATTACTCTGAACTCAGAGTTTTTGGTTGCACTTGTTTTGTTCTTATCAAACCACATGAACACAATAAACTGCAGCCAAGGGCTCACCTGTGTTGTTTCATTGGATATGGTGTTGAACATAAGGGGTATCGGTGCTAGGATCCTATTTCTAAGACCATTCGTATCTCTCGTCATGTCATCTTTTGGGAACATCAAATGTTCTCCTCTTTACGATAATTTGATACGTCAACTCTCACTAACTCTAGATTCTTTATTGATCTATCTATTGAGTTATTTCCTGAGAATCCAGTTTCAGGTACAGTTGAGCCCATCTCAGATTCACCACCTGATCTCACCCCTTCTGTTTCGGAACCACCAGCTGACCTTATTTCTCCAGACCCAGCTCCAGCTCCAGAATCATCACCTGACTGCACCCCTCCAACTCAATCGGTCGTGCTCGAGGATATTCCTATGTCTGATGAGTTTGCACCGACTCCCTCTGAGAGCCATCATTCAGATAACTCCCGCAGATCTACCAGGGTAACTCATCGTCCTTCTTATCTTGCTGATTATAATTGTTTTTTCACTATATTTCATCTGCATGAGCCTCAATTGTCACGACCCGTCCCGGACACCTATCATCCCAAGACTAGCGTGACAACAATATAACATCACCTATTTTATTTATATCTTCTTATACAATACAAAATTCCATAATTGTTCTATACAATTTCAATAATTACAACATATACATAATCTTTCACTTTCTTATTGTTCCTCTCTGACAGCTCAAAATCAAATTATTCCAGATGACTCCACCTAATGCCAGTAGGCGACCGTCTCCTAAAGGATTCACCTGCGAGTGTACTGCCTTCTTAGTAAAAATTATTTTTTTACATAACAACAATACATTTTAAATAATACAATATTTAAATGGATCAAGCGTAAATATATAAACATTACACAAAGTTGGTAAAATCTCCAGTATTAAATAAGACCAATCACCATGATCAGAAATAAATCACCCAATATATATATAAAACACCACAACTCAACCACACATCTCAAACCCATACCCACCGGCTAAGCCATAGTGATCGTTTTAACCTCACGATCAGGAGTTACAATGGTACCGTAACCATCCGTAGGATATGCCTTCCTAGCGGACCTAACTGCGCAGATCACCGCCAACTGGACGTCTCCGGAGGCCAATAATATAAATCACCACATAATAAGTATTCATCATAAATCACCACCTGCCGGACTACCCTCCGGACAGGACATCATAAACTATGGCATAGTCAATTCAATACTATCATCACCAAATCATAAATAATTATCCGTCTGCCGGACCACTCTCCGAACAGACCATAATATAAATCATCACCTCATCAATATCGTCAAAATCACCATTTTCCACCTCTATTTTAACAAGATCCACTTTTAATTTAAGAATCATGTTTTTTCCACCTTTTATTAAAACCACTAAATCCAACAGATTATTTATAAAGTCTTTCTTTTTAAAACCCAAACATTTCAATGGAAATCCATTTTACCAACTCACCCATAACTGGCTTGATCAATATCATTTATAAAAGTAAACACAGATTTCATCATATGTGTATATAAAAATAGTTTGGCAAGAAGACAGTACACTCACCTGATATCCGCTTTCGTAAACTTTAACCGACTATCCTCTATCCGAACTCCGGTGCATGCGAACCTAATGGTGATAGGGCCTAAGTTAATACTTTTGTATAAAACAACTAATCACGCCATGAAATCCTAATTTCCTTAATTTCTATTTTCCATCTTTTATTACGAAATATAACTATTCAACTAGTATCGTTTCGTTATGGTTTACTATTTATAAACTTTGTTCTTATAACCGATCTCAGGATTTATTATTTTCATTTTGCTATTCTAAGATTAGAAAACTAAATTTAAAATTCACAAAATAAATTAGAAAGGTTATCCGTTCCGAACCGATCGTGGATTTCCCTAAAATTCCATGTATTTTTGATTCTGCTCCCCACCGCCTAGGCGAACGAGTTCCTTCTCTGCTCTAAATCGTGTACTGACACTTCACCGCCTAGGCGATTGATCCTCCATCTAGGCGAACTTTCTCTCCTTCTGCACATTGATCTACCACCGCCTAGGCCACTTTCCACCGCCTAAGCGGACACTCCTCCTCCCTTCTGCTCTGTTTTGTCAATTTTTCCAGCTGATCACTCTCTTTCTCCTCACTAACTCCGGCAATCACCACCACCAAATGCAACGATCAGCCACACATACACACAAAAACACACATACACATACCGCAGCTCACACACGCACCAAGAACAACTGATTCAGAACACACACACACACACACACGTTGGATCAAATACACACACACACACACACACCGTCACATGCCCAACCGGCCGACGCTCTCTCTCACTAACTCTCACCGCCGGCCACCCTGCACCGGTCACAAACACCTACAACTGACCGACGATGATGAACAGAAGACAGAACACCCGTACATACACACACCGTCGTCGTCGGAACACACACACATGCTGTCATACCCTGCCATAGCCAGCAGACCAACGACACCACCCTCAACCGAAGATCAGAACACACACCGAAACCCACACACACCCCCTCATCAGATCGACTGGACACACATGCACACACACACACACATAGTCGGCAACAACAAAACAAAACAGAACACACACCTAACACTCACACATGCCGCCGGACTACGGACAACCGAAACCCACACTCAGGACGAACAACACCGCCCATACTGACGACGTTGAACCGCACGCTCCGATCACTTCCCCACACCCACTGTCTGAACCCAGCTCCGCCAGCGACGAGACACCCACGCCGGAGAGCTCACGACGAATGGAACCCACCACCTCGATCCTCTCTCTTTTCCATTTTCTGTTTTCTTCATTTCTCTCTCTTCGGTTCAGGACCCTTCTTCCCAATCTCTAACATGTATGTGTGTATATATATATATATATATATATATAAGATATTTTTTGTATATTACACAAACCTCCCCTTAGATTATGTTGTGGTAGCAAATAAACCCATATCTATGTTTTAATGTTTATAAAAATTTCAATACTACCCCCTAAAATTTTAATTCACATAATTAATATCGTAGTCCCCCCAATATTTTCAAAATATTTTTAAAACGCGACTTAAATTATTCGTATATAAAAAGTCGGGGTCTTACATCAATCCTATAAGGAGGCTAATACTAGTCCTCTTTGGCAAAAAGCAATGGACGAAGAACTTCAGGCCTTAGCCAAAACTCATACTTGGGATATTGTTGATCTGCCCCCTAGAAAAATTCCTATTGGATGCAAATGGGTGTTTAAAATCAAGACACTTTTTGATGGTTCTGTTAAACGATATAAAGCCCGACTTGTTGCCAAGGGATTTGCTCAGGAATATGGTATTGACTATGAAGAGATATTTGCTCCAGTGGCGAGGTTAACATCTGTCCGTACACTTCTTGTTGTTGCCGCCATTCGAAAATGGACTCTTTTTCAAATGGATGTCAAAAATGCATTTCTCAATGGCGATCTTCTTGAGGAAGTCTATATGCATACCCCTCCTGGCCTAGATGCTTCTCGAAATAAAATTTGTCGTCTTCGCCGTGCCTTGTATGGTTTGAAACAAACTCCACGTGCCTGGTTTGCCAAATTCAGTACTACTATTCATCAGTTTGGGTTTGCACCTAGTGCTCATGATTCGGCACTGTTTATTCGCCATACTGCTAGCGGTATTATCCTTCTTTTATTATACGTAGACGATATGGTTATTACTGGCAATGATCAACGCGGCATTTCTGAACTCAAAAAGTTTTTAAGTGGCCAATTCGAGATGAAAGACCTTGGCATGCTCACCTATTTTCTCGGGCTTGAAGTCTCATCGTGTTCTGATGGATATTTTCTTTCTTAGGCCAAATATGCTTCGGATCTCCTTTCTAAGGTTGGGATCACTGACTCAACCACTGCTACTACTCTTCTCGAGCCGAATGTTAGACTTACCCCACTTGATGGTTCACCTTTTCAGGACGTCACTCTATATTGCCAACTGGTTGGAAGTCTTGTATACTTCACTATCACTCGCCCTAACATTGTCTATGTCGTTCATCAAGTCAGTCAGTTCTTGTCCGCTCCTCGGACCACCCATCACTCGGCTGTTCTTCGCATTCTCCGATGTGTCAAGGGTACTTTATTTCAAGGGCTTTATTTTTCAGCTCAGTCTGCTCCCGTTTTACAAGCTTATTCTAACGCCGATTGGGCCGGAGATCCCACTAACAGACGTTCAACCACTGGTTACTGTTTCTTTTTGGGTCATTCTCTCATCTCCTGGCGTAGTAAGAAACAAACTGTAGTTGCTCGCTCCAGTACTGAAGCTGAATATCGTGCCATGGCTGATGCAACTCAAGAACTCCTTCGACCTCGTCACCACCGTCGGTGCCGTTTTATCTCCACAACAAATCGCCGAAGCTTGCGGAACAATCAACTTTTTTTTTTTTACCTGATTAATCATTTCCCTATTTTAGATAAAATTCAAACCCAATCCGTAGTTCATTTAGCTCAAATTCTACCAAGATTATTCAAATGGCAACAAGAAATTTGAAGTTTCTAATACAATCAAAAGCGCTCATAGTAAGATTAAATCACAATCCACAAACAAATGGATGCAAGAATAATTGAATAGATTGTAGTGAAATAGATCGGATTCTAATTGGTAATCAAACAATTGGCGGCGATGAATGTAGTCTTCGTGAAGGTTCGTAGAAGCGTCGTCACGAGATCGGAGAGAGAGAGAGAGCTTGAGCGATTGAAAGCTCGAATCAGGCAGAGGAGGCGGCGGTAGATAAATCATCGTTGCCGCCTCCCTCACCTAGGGTTTTTAGAGAGAGAGTTCAAGTTAGAGAGAAAGGCTAGACCTTAGAGGTTATTTGGGGTTAATTTCACTCTAACCCCTTGTAGTTTGGACCTTTTGAATTTTTCCCTGTTAATAATTAAAGAAGGGCAAAATCGTCATTTTACATTTTCTGTTAACAGAGTTATGGTTGCAGTTAGTCCAAGATCACAGGGTAAGTGCCAAGAAAAAAATCACAAGGAATAAGTGCAAATCGATCAAATCAAAAGGAGTAAAGTGTCATTAACCCTCAATTTTTTTTTAGAGATTTTCATGCCAAGTCCAATTTTTAAATCTATCAACTTAAAATATTGTCCCCAATTTCTATTTGGTTTTACAAAAAGAAAAAAATTAATATTAACTCCTTTTTAAGAAAATTTAATGACATAATTACTCCTAATATAAATATAAAATTCATAAATGCACCATTTATTCACCCCTCTAAATAGCCCTTTCATCTCCCCACCATTAGATCATTTGCAATCTCCATTTTCGTCACCTTCTCGTTTGATCTCTGTTGCCGTCAACTCCTCGTTCAATCTCCGTTGTTGCCACCACCTCGTTTGATTGTCATTGTTGCCGTCGTCTCCTAGTCCAATTATCGCCATCGCTGTCATTTCTTTTGTCTCCATCTATAGTCTCTTTCATCAACCAAATGTAGACATCGTTGCCCCCCAATTTAGAAGATAGATAGACAGTGCCGACGAAGAAGAGGACGAACATATGACAAACAGGTAGAGGCAACGGTTGAAGCGAGGCTACGAAGAGTAGTCACCAACGAAGCACAGTGACAGTGGAAGCGAGACACTATTTTCAATTGTGTGCTTGTTGTTTTTATTTTTATTTTTTTTATTTTTTTATTTTTTGATTTATGATTTTTGGGATTGATTTCAATGGAATTCAATGGATTTAAGTTTTTTAATTTTAGATTTTAATAGATTTATTTGCGAGAATGTGGTAAGGTAAAGACTTGATTGATATTGGTTCGATTTTTGATTATTCCATTCAAAATTTATGTTTTGGGGTCTAAACTATTTAGTGGATTTCCACTTGATTTTTTTCACTGAATTTTCACTTGATTATGATGTGATTTTATATAAGCGATTTTTCATTTTTGGTTGGTTGATTTTTTTATGAATGTTTCGTTTTTAAATTTTAAATTGATGTAGATCATGATATATATGATTTTCTTTGAGGAAAATGATCTTTTTAGACCCTGACAAAATGACTTGGGTGCTTAATTGACCCTTGATATTTGAAAGTCGACACATTAAGTCATTCACATTTTATTTTTGTTCCAAATTGGTTCTTTTGTTAAGTTTTCTGTTAACTACTGTTAAATTACATTTATACCCTTAAAATTTTTTAATTGGTATAATTTTATATTCCATGTATTTTGTATACTATTCATTTATCTTCTCTTCTCCCTATTTAGCTACCAAAAATCTCATAACTTTGCCCTATATATATATACTAGCGTATAACCCGTGCCTGAAGGCACGGATTAAAATTACAAATCAACCATAAAATAAAAAAGATAACTAAATTTTAAAAATATAATACATTTCTTTTAGTTGCTTTAAATTTTGTCGTCTAATTTTCTTGAGAAAATTTGAGACAATTACCAAATTATATTTAATGACAACTTGAACCAATTACAATATATATATCTTTGATTTTTTTAATATAATCTCCATCATTTATACAACATTTTACATCTATTTTATTTAAACATCAATAATAACCAAAATTGAAACTAAAACTTGTACCGATATAAAATTAAGAGACATGACACCATTTCACCCGTATTATAGATTCTCAATAAGAAAAAGAAAGATTATACATTCTTTACACTATTTATATACCTATATAGAGTTTTCAATAGATTCTCTTTTCTGCCTCATATACATCCTAAAAATTAAAATACAAAATAAAAAAATTTAGACACCATAAATTACACCAAAAAGAATGGAGATCATTAAAATAAAAATAAAAAATCTTAATCATCCCAGAAGATAAAAAATATGGTCAAGCAAATTCATAGTGGAGAATTAAAATAGCACCAGTTAGATGGAGATCAAGAGGGATGAATAAAGTTAGCACAGAACAAAACTCAGATTTATAGTAAAATCATCGATGGCGACCTTTCTTTGTCGAAGATGCATCTTCATGTAGAACTTCAAGAACAGCAACAGAATCGCACCATTGAGCACTGCATTCCAAACCCAAGCGCCTCTTCCCTTGCAACCACGTCGCACAACAAGTTGCAACCCAGAAGCATAATCTGGCAATTCACCATGAACAGAAAGCACGCGCTTGGAGAGAGGGGATAGGCGGTGTTCTGAGAAGCAAGTAGAAAATCGATAAAGAAAATAAAATAAAAGAGTGAAATCTTACCAAAAAAATATTATATATATACAGTGGATTGTGGCCAGCGTGTAAAAAGAGATGCAAACACATAAATCATCCAACATGTAAAAAGAGATGAGAATCGTACTAAAAATTTTGTGAATTGATCAGAAAATTTCTCAAAATATGATTTTAGAATTTTCAAATCAAATCCCAAAATTTTTCCCAGCCGTTACCCATGGATGAAAAAGGTAGCATGAAGGGGTATGGAGAGAGAGAAAAGAGAGATCGTACCAGAGAGGGGGCTACCGGACCTTTCTATGTAGATCTTTTCTTCTTCCTTGAACTGCAAATCCAATGGGGCTCCACTTGGACTCTGTTTGGACCTCCTCTGTTTATACAGACGATTAGGGCGTGAAGATAGAAGCTTGGACATTTGTGATTAGGGCAGAAAGCAGCCTGATGGCTGGACATAGGAGATGATATCGGCCTGATGGATTGATGAGAGAGAGACAGAGTACCTTCGCAGTCCTTGCTGAGCATTGTCGGTGGTGCTCTGTTCGTACACGACGGTGACCTAAGACTGGGAGGCAGGCTATTCGGCGATGGCGCTGCTAGCTTCATGGTGATGGAGGGAGAAAGAAATCGCTAATTTGGGTAAAGAAAAATGATTAGGTTTAGGGGGGAGAGAATTAGGTGCAGCGAGGAGAGAGAGGCCCAGATCAGGGAGAGAGAGAGTGAGAAAGGATTGATAGAATTAGAGACGGAGGTGGAGAGAGAGTGTGGCAATTGGAGATAATTAAGATTAGGAGGTAATTGGAGAGAGAGAGATTGAGATAATTAAATTACAAATTTTCCTATTCAGAAAATGTGGAGAAGAAAAATTTGGGTTAGTTAACTAAATTAGTATTTAAATTAAAAACAATTAAGTATCAATGCCTGAAATAAAATTAGTGTAACTTAATCAGTATTTCAATTAGGAAAAATTAAGTAAATCAATGCCTAAAATAAAATTAATTTGTCCCACTCTGTCCTAGTCAGCAAATTTATTTAGCCTCGTCAGCATTTGTTTGTCCTAGTCATATTTTCGTTTGTCCTAGTCATAAGTTTGTCCTAATCAGCCAAAAAATCGTCATGTTTTATATAATACTAGCGTATAACCCGTGCCTGAAGGCACGGATGTTAAAAAAAATACATTTTTTTCTTCATTTAAACATTAATAACAATTAACAATTGAACGTCAATATTAACTCACAATCAAGGCAAAATAAGAAGAATTATACGTTAACAATAAATCTATTATAATGCAAATCAATTTCACCTATATTTCACGTGACATTAATTCCTTACTGGAAAAGCACTCATTAAATCACAACATTTTTAACCGAACACTCCACTTTGTACATATATCCAAGTTCATTTATTTTGCACACTAATACATCTATAATGTTGGATAAAATCATCATCCATAAAAAATAATAATAAACAAAACACTTAAAGTCATTGAGAGACCATCAGGAACACAAATTCTCATAAAAGACATACATAACTAACATGACAGTAACAAATAGATCTATTTTTTTGGAGAGGAAGATACAAAAAAAAAAAATACTCGCATTTAGGTGGAAATAAATCTCATATACTAACGAAAAATTAAATTCCATCAAAATTTCAACAAAAGTTGCCCAAAAACATTAAACTAATTCACAAACCATACAAAAGTTACCCAACAAATTAAAATTAACAGAAAATGCAGATTGCCAATTGTTAACATTCTATCAATATCATCCTTGGATATAGTTGAATCTAGACATTACAACTAAACTATGAGAGAAGAATGAAAATAAACAAACTCAATATCAAAATTCTCACAAATCAATCATTAAACCAAATTTAAACAAATCATATTCCAAAGTATCAGTTCCGTTTAAATGATCCTCACATGGTTCTTCAAAAAAAAAAAAACACATAATCATTAATGTAGTTATGTATGCAAGGAACCTTTGAGAATGGATTCAGAGTTTGCATTCAAGTGCAACGGGCCTGAAGGCTGCCATTCGTGAGGCACATATCGCAGAGTAGTCCTGAATCACAATTTCTACTTGCCGTACGGGTTTGTCATTACTGTTACACAAGCAAGCCAAATCTGATTCAATTGAAAGAGTAAATAAACAAATTGAAAATATTGCCATTAATTTTCACTACGAATGAAATATCGAAAATGAAGATCGGTCTTAAGAGCTGCATTGTATCCGGAAAAAAAAATTGTGATGAACATTGTTGACAACACTGGAATTCAATATCTATTAAAAATAATTTTGAAGGCCTACAATATCTATCAACAACGCTTCTCCTAAAGTCGCTTGGAAACAACACATTAAACAAATACCACCTATGTTTGAGGTTAAAAAAATTCAAGTTCTTTCTCATTGACAAATCAGAACCAACCATGATAACGAACAAAATCAATATCAGGTGATATGGAATCAATCAACAAAAATATAGCTATATGGTAGTACCAACAAAATGAACGAAGACGTTTGGGCTTACCAAATCAACCAACGTCAGATCTGTTTAGCGATGAGGGTGTTGCGTAAGCAATGAAGATGGTGTTCAATCTGGATCCGATTAAACAGAAAATAGATTTAAGTAAATGAAAAAACTAACTGAAAATTGCAAAAGAAGAAAATCAAATCAATTAAAAGAAGAAAATTAGATCAATAAAGATTATCTAGCTAATACTTGAATACATATCGCAATTGGAGTGTTAAGAACCCCAAGTTCCTTCTCATTGACAAAATTAGTACCAACGATGATGATAATAAACAAAATCAGTAATATTCAATCAACAACTATACAACATTACCAACAGAATCAACCAAAAAATACAATGAATCTGAACAAAAAAATAGAGCTTGAAAAAAATCCACAATTATCAACTATATTGTACCCAAGTTCTTTCGGACACCAATGGTGATGGAGGATGGGGTGCATGTCTGTGTTGCAGATCTATCATCAATAGAGACAATGAAGCGAGATCTGGTGGTAGTCAGTAGGCTGCAGCGGTGGCGGTTGTAACGGCCGACGGCGTGGATTCCGAGATCTGGATAAAGCATGACAGTAGCAGTGGAGATGCGGTGCTTGGTGAGAGTGAATATGGCTTGAAGTATAATGTGTCGTTAGGGAGGCAACGGTGGTGATTGGCGGTGATGGTAGGATTTAGACAACGCGGCGATGGAGCTGTGATTGCGAGGGCGCAGTGAAAACGATGAGTCGGCGATGGCAGAGAGAGAAAGGAAGAGAATAGGGAGTTAAGAGAAAGTCATGTACTGGTGGTTTGGTTGGGTGGGCGGCAGGTTAATGAAAATTAACCCCACAAATAGTTAACTAAGATAAATAGTTAATTAAGGAATGATTAATTAATCAAATTAGTTTTTAATTTAGAGAAAAATGAATATAAATTAATGCCTAAAATAAAATTGATGCCTTAATAAGTGATAGGCAATTAGGGATTAAGAATTGATTAGTCCTTTGTTTCCATAAAATGGATACAGGATTAGGTAATATATGAAAACAATTCACCTAGTCAATATTAGTTAATACTAAGCCAAATTATTAAAGTAATAATTTATTAATTAACCAAAAATTGGGAATATATGGAAACAATTCAATGGTTAATTAATTAAATTAATTTTTTAATTAAAGAAAAATGAGTAAATCAATGCCTAAAATAAAATTAATTTGTCTCAATCTATCCTAGTCAGCAAATTTATTTGGCCTCGTCAGCATTTATTTGTCCTAATCATATTTTCGGTTGTCCTAGTCATAAGTTTGTCCTAGTCAGCCAAAAAGCCGTCCTATTTTATATAATAGACTAGCGTATAACCCGTGCCTGAAGGCACGGGTGTAAAAGAAATTGAACCTATTTTATATATATATATATATATATATATATATATATATATATATATAATCTCCTATGTTTACACAACATTCTAATGGTGAAAGAAACAGAGATATATATAATCTCCTATGTTTACACAACATTCTAATGGTGAAAGAAACAGAGGAGCTCGGAGGTCCAACAATGACGAATGCGGAGTCAATGATGGAAGAGAAGATTCACCAGTGCCCTATTTGTTTCTATCTTTTTTTCCTTCGGTCAAGCACTCAACAGCCATAAAGTAAATCATCTTCACCTTCATCACCATTTCTATCCTCAAAATACTTTCGAAGAACCCATAATAAAAATAAAAAATAAAAAAATTACCCATATAATATAGCACATGCATCTCACGTGCTAAAATCCGTCCAAATTAACACTACTATTTGATAAAAGGGTTACATAAAAAATTGGCAACAAAAAAAAAGATGACATTGAAAATAAAATAAAATTGCAGGGCCACATAAAAAACAAATAGCAAATAGGAGGATAAAAAATATATAATTTGTCCAATCAATAAAAAATTCAAAATTAAATTATATTTCATTTTTAATCCTGTTTATTAGAATTTATGAAAACATTAATATTCAATTTCTTAATAGATCAAAAAACTAAGAAATGAAATCAAATCTATGAATATATTTGTTAGGAAAATCAAAGAAAAAATGAAAGATTAACAGAAATGAAAAACTAATAAATAAAAGTACTCTAATTGCCTTTCGTATGAAGATACTGCAAGCTATGGTAGAGCATGGTGGAGTGACTGAAATGATCTTTGCACCACAGTACATAAGATAAGATGGAGATGGCTTTTTCTTCTTTGTGTTGTATTTGTTTTCTTGCACTTTGTCCCCTAAAAATTGAATAATTGGCAAATTCTGGAAAAGAATTGAAACATTTTTTAATTTTCTTCTTGGATTTTTATTTTTCGCCTCAATTTTTTATTTTTATTTTGTTGGAAGCACAAACAAAAAAAGGGAAATAGAAACAGTAAGGCGGCATTTGTTTAGTGTTTCTATTCCCAAAAAAGGTAAGAACAAAAACAGAAATATGGGAACAAAAAATATGTTCTTGTTTTTTACCCAATTCTTAAGAATAGAACAAAAACCAAAATTTGGGAACAAATAAAAACACTAATCAAGTAGACTGACCCAAGTACTTGGCGGCAACTTTATCCAAAGCTCTACCAGAATCAGCAACAGAGATGGCAACCATCATTAACTTGCTTGCATCCTAAAATTCCAAACCCAAAGAAAAAATTAATCACATAAAAAAAATGAAAAACAAATGATTAAGAGGTTGGAGCTTGGTTTAAATATGAACAAATTCATGTGGCAAATATAAACAAATTCAATATCTAAAACCCAATTTGATGGCAGTGGTGATTAGACTGCGAGATTTTTTCATTCCAATTTCAAGATTTGAAACCCTAAACGTTCATATCTAAAACCCAAATTCGAAAATTTAAAATAAAATAAAATCGTAAGGCAGAGAGTATACCTGAAGGTTTTGAGGTCGGCGCGAGCATCAACAGTAGGTTTTAGATCAAATTACATATGGAAGATGGTCCTCATGAGCAAGCCAACGCAATTTCTTTGAATTTCTCATGGCGATGGAAAGAGAGAGCGATCACTGGGCATTCAAGAAATTAGGAAAAGAATAAGGAATTATAATGACAAAAAAAAAAAAAAAAAAAAAAAAGAGGGTAAAAAAAAATTAAAAAATTTGAGCGAATCCTTTAACTGCAATGAAAAATGAATGAAAAAAGTAAATTAAGATGTTTAAAAATTAAAAAAGAAAACAATATTTATTTATGGAAGTAATTAAAGTTTAATTCAAAGGTTAATTAATTAAATTAATTTTTTTAATTAAGGAAATGAGTTAATCATTTGTCCAAAATTGAGTTAATTTCTTTATGTTTGTCCTAATCATCAAATTTATTTAGCCTCGTCAGCAATTTTGTTTGTCCTAGTTATATTTTTTGTCCTAGTCAGCCAAAAACCATCCTATTTTATATAATAGATAGATATATATATATATATATATATATATATATATAGTTACAGAAGCCTTCGTAACTCGGAGGATACTGATTCATCAATGACGTCTTCCCAACCCTGCCATCAACCGAAAACAAACAAAATCGAACAAAAAACGAAGAACTCGATAGAAATCAAAACAAACCCTACAATATGAAAAATTACAAAAAAGAAATTGAGAATAAAATAACGAATCACACCCGCTGTCGCCGAGAACGATGACCTTGAGCAAGGTCCTTCTACGCAAGGGACCTATATGCGTACTGAGCAGACCAACCAGACCCCAAACATTCAGATGCAACTGAATCCCCGAGAACCTGGAAAGAAGAATAAAAAAGGCAAAGGCAAAAATACCACTGCTTGAACCAAAATCTCTGAGAAGAAAATCGCCGTTTCCATACATAGCGTAGGAAGCGACGGCAGATTGTAGAATTGACGACCGCCGGGCGTCGTCCAGGCCCGTAGCCATCGTCGATCGTGTGGATTTCACAGAGAAATCGCGAGAGAAGCTTAGAGAAAGAGCTTTTGGGGGTGGATCGAGGAAGGCGAGAGGCGAAGACCGGAGCCGGAGGGTGGTGGATTTGAGATCGGAAGAGACAGAGCTCGCCTAATCCAGATCTATCCACTGTCGGCACCTCCGGCCTTCGCCTTCCTGGTTTTTGTGTTGTGTCTAATATATATTTATGTTTTAGATTGTTTTTTCAGTTTTTAATTTATATTTCTATTTGTTAGAATTTTGAATGTTATTTTCGAAATTCTCAATATTTTTATATCAAATCACATATTTTTATTTAATTATTGAAATTCAAGTGGTTTTTTTGTTTGTTTTGCTTGTTATGTTTTTAATTTTGTATTGTATGTTATCGACAATACAAAATTGTCTTTGATCATTAATATTGTCGATGTTGTAGATGATGAAGAAGTTCATATTGTAGACTATGATATTATTGTTCATTAGAAAATAATTATTCATCATATGATTGTGTTAGTTATTATTGTGTCTGATTGTTATTTGCCGTGTTTGTTAATGTCGTGTTGTTAGGTTTTAAAAAATAGGAGTTAGAGAATTTGGAATATTATATAAGTAAAGGGGATTATATCCAAATGTTTTGTACATTAATTATGCGTTGTGTTCATTTGAAAATAATTTTCGAACATTAGAGAGGGGATTATGTCAAAATATTTTAAAAATTTTATTGGTCATATTTGTTTATCTCGTATTCATTACAAACACAGAAGTTAATAATTGGGGAATATTATAAAAATAAATAGGGTTATGTCAATTTTATTTTATTTTTTTGTCAAATTGTGTTATTTTTTATAATAAAAAAAATTAAAACCGATACCTTCAAGTACTGGTTATACCCTAGTGTGTGTGTGTGTGTATACTAGAGTATAACCCGTACCTGAAGGCACGGGTTCAAAATTTTGAATTACAAAAAATAACATAATTTAGCAAAAAACAATTGACATAATTCTCTTTATTTCTACAACATTATCAAATTATCAATTTATCCCCAACTTTTGCCGCAATCTCCAATTCTGAACCCGTCCCAATCAATATATCATCGGGTTTGTTGCCGGAAATTTGTCGGATACTATCTGCCTTTCTCAACTCCTTCAATAGAAGTTCCAGCAAGATGCAACAACTTTTGCCAGGAAAGGGCTAAGACGGACAGTCTTTCCCGATTCTCGACGGAGACTTTGTAATTATATCCGCCTTTCTCAACTCCTTCAATAGAAGTTCCAGTAAGGTGCAACAACATTCTAAGCTCCAACATTCTCATTGTCGTTCGTTGGCTAGAGCATCAAGATATTCGGCATGGCATGAAAACTCGCCAGGTGTTCTATCGGTTGATGGGTGCGTCCGTCTTCGCTAAGACCAATGGAAACAAGGGTCATGACGTAGATAACGCCAGCTTTGAACAGGGCAGAGATTGTCATGGTGGTTCTAATGTAGTCGGTGAAGACGAAGAAGGTGGTGCAGTACGGGATGAGGGTCAGGCTGAGGAGGGCGATCCCATTGCAGATCGATCCCATTCCGTGTTTTCAAACACCAAAATGTACATTCTGTTCTTCGGGAGTGGTCTTTTAGAAGTCGCCGAATGTTTTGAGGGTCATGTTAGAGGATGCAATGATCGACACTACCACCGAGGGGCCGAAACGACTTTAGCGAGGGTGTTTAGGCATTGTTGGAAGAGGTTTCGGGTGGCATCGGCTAGGCTCTCCTTAGTGTATGCCTAAAGAAATGAAAGTTAATGAACTTCTGAAATGTTGTATATAACGCTACCTTTACTTTAAAAAACAAAAGCAACATATCAAAAGTGTGTTTGATAATGTAGAAATAATATCTTATTATTCTCCGTATAGATTCATCTCTTAATTTTTTTTTAAAAAAATCATAGATGATTTAAAGAGATTGGGTGAAGAGGTTTTACGCAAAATAATCACTACTTTTAAAATTAACACACTTTTTGCTTAAAAGCAAAATAATATTTTTAAAAAAAATATTACCAAACAGTGTCAGAGGTTTACAATGTATAAAGTGCGTCTTTAGTTAACAACTTGAGATACGATTTTTTGGATTTCGAAGACCAATAACTCAGCTATTTTACGATTCTCACAATCGCGGACCAAAAATTTAGCCACAATGCTGCGAGAACTACTTATAGGAAGAGATTTTTCCCAACCAAAAGATAATTCACCATTAATGATAGACTTCAACACTATAGCTTCCTCCTTGTACTTCTCATATTCGACGAACTTAGCATTCCATTTAGCTTCAACTGCAACACCCTCAGAGGCATGACGACTCCCGTGTCTGTAATGGTGAAAAACATGGTCAAAATAAAAGAGAGCTCAATTAATTGTATTGTAAATCATGATAAAATAAGCACAATTTCACCCATATTATCGATTCCCAATAAGAAAAGAAAGATTATACATTCTTTACAAATAGACACTAATTATATACTTACATATAACTTCCAATAGATTTTCTTTTCTACTTCATCTACACCCTAAAAAAGTTATAAAAAAAATAATAAGTATATAAATAAATTTAGATATGGACTAAAAATATCTCGAACTCAAAAATATAGTAACTCGTAAGATAAAACTTATGGTTATAATAATAATATCTTCAATTTTTTTTTTTAACACAATCTACTCTATTTATACAACATTTTGCACTTATTTTATTTTAACATTAATAATAATAATAATAATAAACAATTTAACACCATCGACTAACAATGTCTATTATAAATACCCAATGACGACGATATGAAAGAACTAATGGATTATAAACGAACCGTATTCTGGAGAAAGTGATAACGGATTAAGTGACAATCAATCTCTTTTTGTTTTGTACGTTAATGGAAGATATCATTATGGGAGATTTGAATAACAATCCTATTGTCATAGTGTAAAGTAGTGGCAGTAGACGAAGAGATGCCCATGTCAGCGAGTAGCCATCGAAGCCAGAGAAGTTCTTGAGTTGCATCAGTCATAACACGATATTCAACTTCATTGCTGGAACGAGCAACCACAGTTTGTTTATTACTATGCCAAGAAATGAGAGAGTTACTCAAGAAGAAACAATAACTATTGGTTGAACGTCTGTCGGTGGGGTTTCCAACCCAATAGGCATCTGAATAAGCTTGTAAGATGAGAGCAGTCTGAGCTGAGAAATCAAGTCCATGAAATAAAGTACCAATGACATACCAAAGGATGTGAAGAACATCCGAGTAATGAGTGGTCTGAGGAGTGGACAAGAACTGACTGACCTAATGAACGACATAGGCAATGCCAAGGTGAGTGATAGTGAGGTATACCAAACTTCCAACCAGTTAGAAATATAGAGTGACATCCTGAAGAGTTGAACCATCGAGTGGTGTAAGTCTAATGTTTGGCTCGAGAGAAGTAGTAGCAGTAGTTGAGTCACTGATCCCAGCCTTAGAAAGAAGATCTGAGGTATATTTGGTCTGAGAGAAAAAATATCCATCTGAACCAAATGAGACTTCGAGACCAAGAAAATAAATGAGCATGCCAAGACATTTCACCTCAAATTGTCCACTGAGAAACTTTTTGAGTTTAGAAATGTCGCGTAGATTATCCCCAGTAATCATCATGTCATCCATATATAATAAAAAATGAATAATACCATTGTCAGTGTGGCGAATAAATTAGGCCAAATCATGAGCACTGGATATGAACCCAAACTAATGAATGGTAGTGATGAATTTTGCGAACCAAACACGTGAAGTTTGTTTTAAACCATATAAGACACGTCTAAGGTGGCAAACTTTATTTCGATGGGACAACTAGGCCAAGAGGGGTATGCATATAAACTTCCTCAAGAAGATCACCATTGAGAAATGTATTTTTGACATATATCTGAAAGAGAGACCATTTTCAAATGGCAGCGACAACAAGAAGAGTACGGACATATGCGAGTCTTACTACTGGAGCAAATGCGGCGAGGGTGATTTGGAGCATGGGTCTTAGAGGCATTTGGTACAGAATCATCGGCCACAGGAGAAGTTTCAAGCATGGTCGTCGGAGTTAGAAGGGTGAGATCAGTTGGTGCTTCTGGGATAGACTCAGCGTAAGGTGCAGGACTGGGCTCAACTGATGGTGCTGGAGTAGACTCAGTAGTACCTAGAATTGTATCCTCAGGAAATAACTCAATGGATAGATTAGTAAAGAATCTAGAGTTCGTGATGATTGACATGTCAAATAACCGTAATAAAGAAAAATTTGATGTTCCAAAAAAATGACATGTCGAGATATATGAAGAATTTTAGAAATAGGATCCTAGTAAGAAAACAACACAAGCGAGCCCTTGGTTCCAGTTTTGTTGTGTTAATGTGGTTTAAGAAGAACAAAACAAGTGCAACCAAATAATCTGAATTCAGAGTAATCGGGAGGTTAACTGAAAAGATGCTCAAATGGAGACTGGTTCTAGATTGTAGCGGAATAGATACATTTTATTGTGTAGACGACCGTGATGGCAGCATTACCCCAAAAATGCTTAGGACATGATGCAGAAATGAGGAAAGCACGTACTGTGTCAAGAATATGTCTACGTTTATGTTTGAATCGTCCATTTAATTGGAAGAACTAGGACACAAACAATAGGGGAGCATGTCATTTTTGCGAAATAGGTTAAGAAAATGCACGATCTTTGTATTTCTTTGCATTATCTGAGCAAAAAATTTTGATTTTTCTAGAAAATTGGGTTTGAACCATGGAGAAAAACTCAGAATATATTTGAAATAGTTTGGATTTATGTTTCATAAGAAACAACCATATATATAGAGAGTAGTCGTCCATAAAAATAATAATGTAACTATAACTACCCATTGAGGCATAAGAAGAAGGCTCCCAAATATCATAAAGAATTAGATCAAAGGGTGTAAGAGAAATATATTGACTCTCTTTGAAAGGTAGGGCATGTTGTTTTACAAGTTAGCAATGGATACATTTGAAGTATTCATGTTGAACTAAACTTAACTGACCGCTAGAGATAAGCGGTTTGAGTCGGTTAGATGAAATATGGTCTAATCGAGAATGCCAAATTTGGGATAGTGACAGAAACATTGGTGGTTGTGGAGATAGGGATGATAAGGAGGATACTAGTAGTGGTGGTGAGATTGTACAGGTTGATGAAGGGACATATAGTTATGGTGGTGGTAGAGTTGGAGATGGAAGGTAAAAACTGTTGAGTTCAACTAGACATCCAACTTTATGACCAATCTCAAGGGTTTCTCCTGTCTGAGGATTCTGTACACAACAACCACTTTTAGAAAATATGAATTCAAATCCCAATTCACAAAATTGTCCAATAGACAAGAGATTTAAGGTGAGTTTCGAAATTAAATACGTGTTAAGAATAGAAACATGGGTAGTAAAAACCTAACCAGTAGGAGTAACATGCATTTGGGAACCATCAACGGTATGAATACTAGGGATATTCATAGCGGAGAGTTTGGTTGGAAAAATATTAGGATCAGATGTCATATGATTACAACAAGCAGAATTAAAGAACCAAGAAGAGTTATCTATAGTAAGTGAGAGAGCAAGGGAAAGGTTTATACCATTTTTGGAGAATATATGATGCAAGAGTGAAGCCAAATCTGCAATAGTTATGGTAACATTAGTGGAGGTAGGATCTGAACCCTTTTTAGCATTGATAATGAGCGAAAAACCTATAGACAACGTTGTTGAACCTGGGGCAATTACTATCACAAATGGATTCAGAACACTAAAATTGTCTAGGAACTAATCTCTACTCGTGAAGAACCGATTGAGAGCCCCTTAAACCGATCAAATCTTCGTGATGAACCAAATCAACAATATAAAGAGAACTATACTGTATGATCTGAATTTGAGAAAACAGAGATCACAGATAAATCCGGAATGCTGAAATTGTCTAGGAATCGATATTGAATCTTCAAGAACTGGGTGAAAAACGGGTGAATGGTATAGGAACCAGACGAATATAATAAATATTATATTTTGTGAGCCTCAAACCACAAAACAGATGCCAAAAATAGAATCAGAACGTCAAACAACTCCAGAAATCGGTCCAACTTTGCAGAAAACCGGTCTAAAAAGGTACGAATCGATTAAAGAAAGTTACCTTGGAAAAAATCGGTGATGTGGGAGGAGACTAGGTGATTGGCACTGACGTGGCGATCAACAAGCTAACGTGGCGTTGACGGTATAAGTTGAGGTGACAACTGACTGGGTGCTGAATGGGCAACTGACTAGACTGTTAGAGCTGACGTGGCAATGAGAACTAGCTGACAAGGTAAGTAGGCATGTGGATCTGAGACGAAATTGAAGCAGATACTTCTATCCCGCGTATGGGAGCGCATGCAAGGTCATATGGCCTTGATTTTTTCGGCGTTTGAATCGTCTCATCGAGACGGTTGTGATGGTATATTGTAAGACGGATTTGGAGCCCTGTTTGAGGCGGTAGAGCCCAAAATTCGAGAGGGCAAAACTTGTGGTGCTGAAAGTTGTGGAAGGCACGTGAGGGCACGTCGGTACTCCAATGGCAGTGATTTTGGTGGCGTTGTGTTCGTCTCTACAAGATGAAGATGGTAGTATAGTGGTTGTTGATACTGAAGTGATGATGAGGCCTATAGCAATGATGAAAATCATGGGAGAAAAGAGGAGGCGGTGGCGGAAGCTTTAGGGTTGCGATTTTTTTTTGGAAAAATTATCAATTAATCCCAAAAAAAAAAAGAAATTATTTACCACCTACTCTCATCGGCTTTTCTTTGCACCGATTAGTTCTATCAACACTTTTTTCTTGCACCAATTAGTTTCGTTTTCAAAAATGGTGAGGAATGAGTTTACCGAAATGCCTTCCCGTAAGCTTCACATCGAGAAGAAAGGTCGTCAAACTAGTGCACCACTGCCATCGGTAGCAGCCGTCGCCGCCGATCGCCGTCGGCCGCCGACTGCACCGCTGCCGGTTGCCAGTCGCCGCCACCATAAATTACAGCTTTCACCCCAAACTTTATAACTTTTTGTCACTTTTTAGGATAAAATCGTTACTAAATGTAACGTAAAATAAGAGAATAATTGATGTTATATTCAACATTTACAGGTGTTCAATGTAACATCCACAGATATTCAATATAATATCATATGTATTTTACTCTGCATATAAAAATAAGATAATAATGGATGTTACATTCAACATCCACAGGTGTTGAATGTTACATTCAACATCCACATGAGGGGTATTTTAGTCAGAAAAGAATAACATCATAATAATAAAATAAAAAAATAAAAAAAAATAAAATAAAAAAAATTGATGTTATATTCAACATCCGCATGAGAGATATATTGGTCAAAAAAATATAATATCATAATTATAATAATAAATAAATAAATAAATAATTGATATTACATTCAACACCCATAGCTGTTGAATGTTATATTCAACATCTACATGAAGGATATTTTGGTCAGAAAAAAATAGCATCATAAAAAAAAAAAAAAAAAAAAAAAAAAAAAAACACAATTGATGTTACATGCAACACCCACAGGTGTTGAATGTTACATTCAACATTCACATGAGGTGTATTTTGGTCAAAAAAAGATAAAATCATTAAAAAAAATGTTTTTACATTCAACACCCACAAGTGTTAAATGTTACATTTAATGTCCACATGAAAAGTATTTTAGTCAGAAAAAATAGCATCATATAATATATATATATATATATATATATATATATATATATATATATATATATATATATATATATATATATATATATATATATATATATAATAATAATAATAATAATAATAATAAATTTGATGTTACATTCAACATCTATGAGGAGCATTTTGGTTAGAAAAAGACAAAATGACTTATTGGTGCAAAAAAAAAAAAAAAAAAAGTGATGGAGTAATTGATAATTTCTTTTGTATTTTGGGACTAAATGGTGCATGCTTCTTCTTCTTCTTCTTTTTTTTTTTTTTTTTTTTTTTTTTTTTTTTTTTTTTTTTAGAACAAGTTCAAGAAAGACTTATTGTTGATACGATGTTAAGATAAATAAAAAGTGGAGAACATAAACAATGTATTGATATTATGAAAAATAATACACTAATGACAATGATATAAATAACTATTTAGAACAGAAGTGGGAGACCTTAGGGTTAAGGTTTTACCCTAATGGGCCAAGTAGGACAAACTCATATATTACATTAACATCTTTCATCTGAAAAATCTAGAAAGGAAAAAATGGTTCATCTTGTTTTGCTTCGCTGTTTCTCTCTTTATTTGCATCTTCTACTCTCTAAACCCTTTTTAAAGTTATACCAAAAAATATGAGGGAGAGGGGAGATCTATTCGTTTCGTTCCTTCACGGGAGAAGAAACAAAGCTTTTGATGAAGAAGATCGCCGACTCATTGGCAGTGGATTTGAGCGAGATGTTTGTGTCGATCAACAACGGCGTTGTTTGCAAGGTGGCCTTCGGGCGGAGGTATGGCGACGGGGCGGAGGGGAAGAGATTCACGCGGCTGTTGAGGGAATTTTTTGGCGATGAGAGATTCACAACACATTGGAGATTGATGCAGATGGGGGAGCTTTCATCAGAGATTAATGTTTTTTTTCACTTGCGGGCTTGTGATCTTTTCACTTGCGATTGAGAGATTCACAACACATCGGAGATGGATGAACTTTTCACTTGCGAGCTTGTTAATGATCGATTTCAAAAAATTATCTTTGTTGATTTTTTTTTTGTTTGTGAAGCATTTTTGTTTGTGATTATGTTCTTTGTTCTTCATTGAAATCAAAGCCATTAATAAGACAACAGTATTTCGGTGGATGGGATGGAGGCAGTGGCTATTGGACGGTGGGGATGGGGTAGGGATAAATATAATTGTTTAAAAAGTTAAATGTTAAAATATAATATTAAAAATAAGGGAGAGTTAGTGAATTTTTAACAAAATATTAAGAATTAAAGAAATTATTATTTTTAAATAAGAGAAGGAAATTTATGTACAAGAAAAAATTAATTAAACGAGTTGACCCGTATTTATAAAATGAAAAGGAAGATATTTGATTAATGATAAAAAGACAAGAGAGGTAAGGGGTATAAACCCGTATATATATATTGTTGTATAATTTGGGTTAATAGCATTTTAATCCCCTGTAGTTTAGTTAATTTGCACTTAATTCCTTGTGATATTTTTTTGGCACTTACCCCCTTATAGTCTTGAACTAAAGTGTAATGGTTAAAATTAGGGGGTAATTATGTCATTTTATTTTATAATTAAGGGTAATTTCGTCATTTTATTTTAATTAATTCAAAGGGATCGATTTGTAACATTTCCAAAACTAAAATAGTCAAAATGTATTTTTCTAACCCATTTGCAAAACCCACTTCATCTCTCTCAAGTTCCAAACCCCTTCCCTGTTCGTGATTTCTCCTCCCCACCCCCACCTCTTCTCTGCTCCGGCAACGGCGAACCGTGCAACCACCGCCCCCCCTCCGACACCATAGCCCCGCCACCATCGGTCGTTCTGATTTGGAAAAATGAGAGAAAAAGATCACCGGAGTCGGAGGAACCACCCTGATCGTGATTGTACGCCGACCACCTTCCAAGCCGCACTCCCATCCACGCCGAACCCTCTCATCTCTTCTGGCCACCATCCACCACACCGACCACTCCAAACATCCATGCTGCACCAACACAACCGCAGACGGCACCACCAAACCGACGGCCACCACAACACCATTGAATGGCCACCAACCATTTCTCTTTCTCTCTCTCTCTTTAATATATACACATACATATATATATAGTGAGGGAAAGATCTAACAAGATTCGAGCTCGGATATGCTTGGATCTGAGCTCGCCGAAACCTTGGGAGAGATGTTTGGTTTCGGGGTGGGAAGACGCACAGAGCTCTGTGAAGAAGATGAAGAAGACAAAAAAATAATTGCACTACTAACCCTTTTAGTTTTAGATTAGTATTAAAATAAACCCTATTAAAATTTTTAAGGGTATAAATGTCATTTAATAATGTTTAACTGATTTTTGTTGACTTTTAACGTTGACCGATAGATTTGACAGAACATTTAAGGGTTAATACACTACAACAAAAATTACTTTTGAGGACACCTAAATGTGTCCTAATATATGTTCTTTTGGGACACATTATGTATTGAGACAATTCAAGAATGTGTCCTATAAAATATTATTCCAATAACTTATAAAGACACTTATTTTTTTGTCGCATTAGTTTATATTTATTAGGACACTATAATGTGTCCTAATAAATCTTTTGAGCATTTCCTAAAACCATTAATAAATAATATATACAACAATTTAAAGTGTCCCAAAAAGTAATTTTAAAAAAAATAAAAAATAATAATAAATATATTTAATTTAGCTAAAACCAATAATCCAAATTTATCCAATTGAAAATCAAATATTACTAAAAATTGTGAATCAAAATCTGGGAACAGAATCGAAACAAAAACATAAAATTTGTTTACTATAACAGATATGTTTACTAGTCCACATTTTTATTTGAAAACAGAAACAGAAACAAAAAAACATTTCAGACAAAATTTTCCGTTTTCTGAGAACAGAAACAAAATCTGTTCTGAGAACAAAAATAAAATTTTCTGTTTCTGTTTTTTGAGAAACAGAAACAAAATGCTGAGAACAAAAAGAAAATCTGGAAACAGAAACAAAATCTGGAAACAGAATCTCGTCCATCCGCCATTGCACGTTCCTGTTTTCTGTTTACCGCTTTCCATATTTATATTTTCTATTTACCTCATTAAACGTGAAATTCATACCTTGTCCTTTATTGATTACCAAAAAAATACGACTTATTTCAATCTTCAATCAAGGCAACCTGTACAAAAATGAAATGCACAAATCAATTTAAAGATATAAATGAAAGATATAGGTGAGCAAATAAAAACAACCATTTAAGTAATTTCATTGTTACATGCCTGAGTTAGAATTAAGCGAAGTTGCATTTGACGCATTTTCTTGCATCCTCGGAGCCATTTCTTTTTTATGCCCAAGCCTTATCCTCGTCATTGTTAAGGGGTGTTATTAAAAATAAAACATAAAAATTTAAAATAATAATAATAATAAAAAAAAAAAAAAAAAACCATACCTCGTCATTGTCAAGGGGTGTTAGTTGCTTTCCCAAACAAGTAGTTCTTTTGGGTTAATTTGAAAATGAGCTTTCAACCTGAACATTAATTGCTTAGTTCATGGTGCAGAGAAAGGCAAAGAAATAGAGAAAAATCAGCAACATAAAAATGAAAACACTGACCAAACGCCACCTACATCTATCAATAGGGTACAAGGGGATAACTGAAAATACATGTTCCATAGGGTATAATGGAATAATTTCAAAATAAATAAAGTGTTTGGAAGAAAAAAAGGGTAAGCTATTCTTTTGGTACCTCAGCCAACATGTAAGACAAATAAGCCATGAGCATCATGATACCAACTTCACGATCTGTGGAATGTCTGAAGCAAAGAGAAATGATATCAAGAGGGAAAAAATAAACCTAATACACCTTAAGATCAACTTATTAAATCACAAACCCAATCCAAAAGGATTTGAACTAGAACAGATTGTTCATGAGTTTCAGAAGATAAAAGTTTTATTCTCACCAGCACTTGTCAAAAATGCTAGCATGCCACATTCACAGAAAGATAAAACACAATCTCTACACTCTTAATAATGTTTATGCATTTATTATTTCTACTCATGTTAATATTCCGGAACTTGACTTTCAAGATGTGTGTGTCTAACCAGCATAGCCACAGTAACATTTTTAAGGCCTTAGGCTAGAATCTTGTTGTCCAGTCTAGTAATCACAAACAATTTTTTTTGCATGATACAAGCTATTGCCATCTACCTCAAGCATATAATGAAAAGAAGCTTGGGAAAAACATACAACTTTGAGATATCTTGACTCAGGCAAATTGTTTCTGTTATTTTATTTAGGATTCTAATTTCAATTTCATATAGCTTCATTTCTTTCATTGGTCTCATCGTTTTGAAGTTCAGTCCCTTTAACTTATCTCAGTGTTTTTTTGCCTGGAAAAGCTTTTGGAAGTATAACTCTCAAAATACTACAAACTATCAAAGGAAGGAAATTGCTCTAACTGTTTCAAGAAGTAACTGTAGCAGCAAACTCTCTAGCAAGGATAAATTTAAATGCATCCAATGAAGCCAATGCATCGGTTGATCATGGGAACACAAAAGCTAGATAACTCCATCATACCTTCCAAAGTAAAGCGTCTTTATTCCATATGCACTAAGAAGACCAACCTGGGATAATATGTTGCCAAATTCAGCAATTTAACAAATGATAAATTCTTGTAGTTGTGAAATTCTGTTCACTGATTTCGTTCCCAGAAAACTTGGAACACACACACACACACACACAGGTTAGTTATTAGTCCTTACCCTCCAAGTGAGCAACAATCTACATTGGTCTCTCTCTGCTGACCATTTCTGCTGGGATTCAACACTCCAAATGCACTGTTCTGTTCTGTTTCTCAAACAAAAACCAATCCCTGTTTGTGGCCGATTTACATTCTTGTATTCGCAATCATGGGGAGCCTATATGGGGTATTTTGTTGTAAAATATTCATTTTATGTTAGGGAAATTACCGAAATTTGATGGGAAATGGGTTAGTTGAAGCTTCTTCTCTAAGACTAATTAGGCAACCAACCAACCTGGAAAAGACTGAAGACTTAGAAGCATCAGAATTTAACTATTAAAAGTTTCTTGTACCTGCTTTAACTTTTGAAAAAAAAGCAGAAGAATTCAGGGATAGGATTAGAGAAAGATGATTGGCTTAAGAAATAAGGAAAAGGAACACATACCTGATCGTTGACACCAAGGCACAAAATCTTCATACAAGTCAACAGCAGAAACCACAGCAACTAACTGCTCTGGAGAGTATCTAACAGTTGGGAAAAAAAAAAACAGAGGATATATCATCACAGGCATCCGCTATAGAACCATACTACCCTATAGAACAATCAAACAAAATGGGGAAGTTCTAAAGTAAGAAGTACTGAATAAATGATAGTCTGTAACTTTTAAACAAAAACAGGAACAAATCGAGTGTAACCTTTAATAAATCCATCACACACCAAATGTTCGTGTGCCTCTTCGCGGGTAACCCGCATTCCATTTCCGCACCTCACACACGGACATATGATCTTTCCCTTAATACTCACATTTGAAAATGCTAAATCGAGAAAGTATTGAACTCCTTCCATATATGCATGACTCACACGAGACTCGTACATCCAACTCTTGTCCATTATGAACAATTTAAATTGTTGAGATATTAAAAAAAAAATATTCAAGGCTATTTTAACTTGCAATGCCGATAGAAAAATTAAGTATACATTTAGTTTCATGAATAAACATAAAAGATAAAAAATAAAAATAGCAACATATAAACCAACATAGGCTGTGGTGCAGCATTCCCATCAATATGTTAATCTACATCTATGAACGCCTATATACGCATATAGTACCCTCAACATCAATTGAGAATGGATCCAATTTTATCTAATGAACTACAATTTTTGCTCTTCAATACTAATAAACAGTTAACAAAAAGGAAACAGTGAACAAAAAACCTCCGAAATCAAGTTCATCTCCATCTTCGTTTCACTCCTCCAAGTGTTTCAGATGAATTAATTCTAACGAAAATGGAAGGCAAGATATGCAAGTCGTGCAGACGGCTCTGCAAATCTATCGGACGAATAAATTTAAAAGCATATCTGAAGCAACGGATCATATCTGAAGCAACGAGATGAATTTATGTATCAAAAATAGAGTAAAAAATAAATGGATCTATTCAATCATCTATTTCCAGATCCGGCGGCGAAAATTACTAAGCTATACCAGAAAATTTCTAAGGTATAGCAGAAAACTTAAACCTAAAATATAAACATACCTGAAAGGCAGCAATCGAAGCCGAGCTTGAAGAAGAACAGCTGGATTGAATCGATTGCTTGAGAAATTGGATCTATTGGAACGATTAAGCTCCGATCGATTCTCAAAATTTCTTCATTCCTTTTCTTCAATCGATTGAGAATTCAGAAGAGAAGTTGGAAGAGAAGTGAAGATTCTGGAAATGAATGGATTGAGCGATGAATGGATTGAGCGATGAAGATGAACAGATGAACGGATTGAGCTTCTAGTCGAGCTCACTGCTCAAGCGTTTGAACGAAGGAATTCTGCTTCAATGACCAAATGAAAAAGGTTTTATTTTAGGTATTTACATTTAGGTATATCTAAAAACTAATATTTCTATTTTAGGTTTCACTCTTTTAATTGAAACTACCAAGGACCAAAGTGAAAATAAATAAAATAGAAAAGAAGTCTGAAAACACTTTGGTTCATAATTATATTTACAAATAGTTTTCAATTTGATTCATAATTATACTTTTTTAATTAGAGATTAAAAATGAAATTTTTATTTGTGCCCGTAAAACTCTTTTTTATCTCTATTTTATTATATATATATTTTTTAATTAGACAATAAAAATAAAATTCATTTTTTCTATTTTATTATTTTAAAAAATATAATAATTTTGAGTCCTTAATAGGACACTTTTATATGTGTCCTATTAAATTTGTTTATAATATTTTTATTTGGGAAGCAAATTATAAGGACACTAAGATTAAGTGTCTTAATAAAATTTTATAAGGACATTATTTACGAATTGTCCCTAAAAAAAGTGTCCTATTAAGTCATTTTTGTTGTAGTGATAGCACATTACTCCCTGTGGTTTGACCCATTTGTACTTTACCCCATGTGGTTTAAACGTCGCCACTTATTTCCCCTATAGTTTTGGAGTTAAGTGCAAATCTAACATTTTCTGTCAAACTTAACAGATGTGCAGCTCACGCGCCTGTTATGAGGATGGGCATGTTTTTGTGTTTTTTTCTCTCCAAAATACTAATTTTTTATTCCCATTTTATCCTCTTATGTTTTTTTTATATAATCTCTATGTTTTTCACACATTTTCTACACCAAACTAAGCAACAAAAATCTGGATTGAAACGATAGATATTTGGTGCTCTTCTACTTGCTTGCTCACTGCATGAGAAGTCGATTTCAAACTGTAGCTCCAAATTAGCACATCAATAGTGGAACCATTGATGAATTGAGCTCCAATTACCAGTAGTCTTGTGATGATTGAAGATAGGGAGAGAGAGTCACCATAATTAATGTACTTATGTAATTTTTCATCAAAATATTTCAATAACTATCCAAACAATGAAGAAAAATCAAAGATACGTGGGATAATACTTTTACAAGCGCCTTGGCAAAATAATTGAGAGAAAAATGAAAGATATGAGGGAAGAGAAAAAGTAATGAAGAAAACCCATGATATCTTCTTCTTCTTCACTGGTGGAAGAAACCACATCCCTACCCTTGCCGACATTACCTACTGCCACCAAAATGGTAGAGAGAGAGAGAGAGAGTGTGTCAAAACTTGATGTGGGGAAGAGAATAAGGAATACAACAAAAAGATGAATCTTGAACCAATCAAAGACGAAGAACCATGATCAAACACAAGTAACCTCCTACACTGGTTTCATGAAGAAAAAAAATGTATAGCTTGTTTTACGATTTTGTTTGTTTTTCCCACCCTTTTTCATCTAATCTACATCCCCCACCCCCGCAAATTCCATGATCGAAGGTCGATCTCCTGATCGAAGGCCGATCAAAGGTCGATTTTGCAATATCGAATACCGATTTCATCAGATTGAATGAGAGAGGAAGATGAGAGAGCAGTGGGGTGGAGGAACTCATAGCATTGGTGAAGGGAAAAGAGAGAGTGTGCCACCGACGAAGTGCGGCAACTGCTATTTTGGAAGGGCCAAATGGCCGTCATCACCGTGACGGAGAGAGCAGGGCCGAGAGCGTCCAGATCCGACCACAGCCGAACATCGCAGCCCAAAGACGACTGTCGCCGGGGAACACTGCCTTGAAATTCTACCACAACCATCTAGATCTGCTCATTTCGAGCGAGATGCAGTCCTCCGCAGAGGGATGGGTAGCAAGATCAGGGACGGTCAACAGCGGTAAAGAGAAAAGCAAGTTAGAGAGAGAGACTCTCAGTTAAAGACTAGAGAGAGAGAAAGCTCAATCTGGTTTTAAAAGCATTTGGGTTAATTGCATTTTACACAAAAAAAAAAAAAAATTACATAAAGGGTAAAATCGACATTTTTGACCTTTCTGTCAGCAGAGTTAGTGTTGCACTTAAATCCACAAACCATAGAGAAAAAAATGGCGACATTTAAATCACAAGGGGATAAAGTACAAATAGGTCAAACCACGGGGATAAAGTACTATGAACCAAAAATTTAACCGTTGCATTTTACTCCAAGACCACAGAGGGGTAAGTGCAAAAAAAAATACCACGGGGTAAGTGCAAATCAGCTAAATCATAACAAAGTAAAGTGCTATTAACCCTATAATTTAATATTGGGTAAATTACATTTTAAACTCTCTAATTATTGACATATTTCTATGTAATCTAATAAATTTATTACGTTTTAATTTAAACCCTCCAAGTGTGAAAGTGCTTTTAAAAGATCCCTTTGTTAAAATTTACATTCAAACTAAGAGAAATGATGATATGTGCACTGCACACCATTTCTTAGGGGTTTTTTTTTTTTTTTTTGTCTTTTTACATTTTTTTCTTTCTTTCTTTCTTCTTCTTCTTCACCAAATCTCCTTCACCACCATATTGCCCTACCCCGCCGCTCTTCTCCAATGACAACCTTTGTAAGGTCCTCCACAAACTCACCGTCCCCTCAGACAATTTCATTCCCACCGCACTGCCATTGTCACCATCGTGGTTCTTCCCCACCAACAACTCTTACCCACGAAGGCCAACTCCAATATCACTGAATCCAATAGTCTCTCTATTGATTCTCCCCGACGTTGCTGTTGTAGCTTCCCCTAAATTCTCGAACATCAACGCCGACGACTGCAATACGAGGTTCGTAAACCAATCGTTTGTTCATGAATAGATCTATGGTGTTGCATTGATTGAATTGAGTTGCTAAACATCGATCAGTGATGTTCCGTTGACGGAATTAGTCGCTCTTCAAATCGATGTAAATCTTCTCCAAATTGCCACCATAGATCTGGTAAGCCATAGGAGGTGTCATTAGGGATGTCAATGATCCGGTTTTGGCCCGGTTTTATATAAAATTAAAACCAAAACTGTTATACATATACCAAAATAAAACCAAAACCAAAACTGTTAAACATATACCAAACCAAAAATCGCAACCAAAATCACCAGTTTTTTTTCATGGTTTTAAAACCGAATTATTTAAATTTATACAAAACCAAAACCACGAAATCGTTTAAGATTTTTTAATATTATAAAAAAACAAAACCAAAACTGAATATTGTTAACAAAGAAATCAAATGAAACTGATGCGTTTAATGCTTTAATATTAGGAATTTATTATAATTTTTTTAAACCTACCCATTAAAACAAAGTGGAAAGCGAAATTAAGAATTAATCACAACTCAAAATAAGATATCTAACCATTTTTTTTATTCCTATCAAATCAATGGTCAAGATCTTCTTCATACTATCAATATTTTGACTCTAAATTTTCTAGAAACTAATCATCCTTAATTTTTTGAAAATATATATTTTTACCCTTTTATTTTTAGAAAAAGTCAATTGCAATCTCTTTAATTTATATAAATTTTAAGTGAACCTCTAAAAAAAATTATCCTTTAAAAAATGCTCTATATTCATCAAAATATTCAAATTAAAAATATAGTTTAATATATTTTTTTCTTGACTCATATATCATGCGGGTTTAAAACTAGCGAAAATGAGAGCCGAAACCACACTGCCGAATAAGAGAGTATATAATGTATTCCAATTACTTGCTTTTTTCTTTCTTTTTGAGCTGCCGAATTTCCTTCTTCATTACCCATTAAATGCTTCTTAAATGGCCTTCAGTTGCCTTCCTTAAATAATGAACACAATACTCCCCAAAAGATATTCCACCACGAGAATGATTAGGAATAAATAATGGATTCAACCCCCTTCCAAATACTGCCGAAACCTCCCACCTTTAATTCCCTTAATTGCACTTTAAATGCTCCTCTAATGTGACGGTTTCTTTAATTTCAGAATCAGCCCCTAATTCTCCAAAAGCAGCCTAAATCATTTTTTATTTTTATTTTTGTTAAACTCCATTTATATTTTTTAAATTAAAAATAATATGAAACCATAAATGCACCATAAACAATATGAAATTTAAAATTAAAATATAAACTATAAATATCAATTATTATGACTAACTTAAAATTTTGTTTAAAGTCTCTCTTTCTAAAAATATGTTTAGGTGATTAACATGAATATGTAAGTCATATTTATGGACCGATGATCTTTGTATTAAACATGTCGTGCATTTTAAATCTCATCAGACCCTTCATTGGAGACACCTCATAAACAAATGAGATCGTGGTAATGGAAACCTCATTAAGAGAGATTTGCTTCTACCAACAATCTGTTTATATTGAGAATTTTTTACTTTTATTTTCAAATAACTTTTTTAAATTAACTTTTAAAATTTGAAAATTTAAAAAAATATTCCAAACGGTGCCTAACTTATTGAACATCAATAAATGATGTTGTTTATTTATCATTAATAAAATTTAAACATATATCACATATCACCTCATGCAACGCGCGCGCATAATTACCACTAATAATAATCTATATCTATATGTTATACATAAAAACGGAAGACATAATCTCAGGTTCAAATATTGTTTATCACTCAATTTATATTCATTTGGATGAATGAACGGTTAAAATTAGTTCAATCCTATTGATATTAACTCCCCACAATAATATTATAATTTTTCCTATTTTCAATTTTTAAAGATAGTGTGATTTTAATTAAAATTAATTGAATCTTTCATTTTTGTACTAATTCGATTTATTCATTCTAATTAATTACCCAAATAGTTCAATAATTTTCTTCCAATTCAAAATAAATGTCTATTTTTTTTAATAAATATAACATATTAAATTGGTCGTACTAATTATATATATTTTTTTTCTTTTGTTGTGATTTTTTTTTAATTATTAATAATCACTATTAATTTTTTTGATAATAATAACTACGAAACAACACAAACTGCGAACTATTATATTGTTTAAAAGCTAGCCTTAAAAATAAAATTAAAAATTTGTAAATAAATAAAGTTTCTATTAAAATACAAATTAAAAAGTTAAAAAATTATATATTTACTATCAGAACTTAATACTTAAATTTATGTAGCTATTTTACTTATTATTTTTAAATATAGAAACAAATCAGAGTGATTGAAAGTGAAAGTGTTTTTTTTATGTTTTTTTTTTTCAAAAAATATTATTCAACATTATATTAAAAGAAATAATAATAAAAATTTCACGTATAACAATCTAATATTAAATATCAATTAATATAAAATTAATTTATTCTTTCAGTATGATGTGGATCGTGCAATAGGGAAGAAGACTTCGCGGGGCAACTGCAGGCGAAGGAAGGTGGAATCAAATAAAAAAGAAGGAAGTCTTAGAGGGAAGATAAAAAAAATATTGTGTCCTCTTCGATATGATGTGGATCGTGGAATAGGGAGGAAGACTTCGACGGGGAGCTGCCGGCGAGGGAAGGTGGTATCAAACAAAAATCCGAAGTCTGATTGAAACAAATGGACCTACACGGATTCTTATCTGCTTTAAATCGTGATTATAATTCGGATTTCGATTGTATAGACCTGCTACCAGGTCATTTGCTGAAGCCATTACCGTCTTCCCCATGGAAGAACCCTATTTCCATAAATTATTGGTGCATCGGATTTCGTTCTTTGCTCTCTGGTGCTTCGGTTTGCAATCTGTGGTGGCGACGGATGTGATCAGGCAAGGTCAGCGAATTTTAGTCTCTGACACCATTGTCTCCGCCGGGGGGATTTTTGAATTAGGTTTCTTCAATCCAGGTAACTCCAACAATTATTATGTTGGAATTTGGTACAAAAATATTGCAGAAAGAACAATTGTATGGGTAGCAAATAGGGATTTTCCCTTCCCCGCCACCAGTGTTCTCACAATTGTATCTGATGGAAACCTCGTGATATCCAATCAGGCGCAAGTCACTTTCACGATAACGAATACAACGTCGAACATGAATACGAGCGTCGTTCTATTGGATTCCGGCAATCTAATATTGAGAGATCAAAACTCTGATGTCTTGTGGCAAAGCTTCGATTATCCCACTCATGTTTTGCTTCCTGGAATGAAACTAGGGACTTATAACAGGGGAAAGAGTTCTTGGTCATTGGTCTCATGGAGAAATTTGGAGGACCTTGGGACTGGTGAATTCTCCCTAAGAATAGATGCGGATCAAGTCCTTATCATGAAAGGGTCTAAAAAATACTGGGCAAGTGGTTTCTGGAATGGGGAGATCTTCAACTCAGTCCCTGAAATGAGACAGCGTTATATCGTCAACTATAGCTATGTAAGCAATGAGGATGAAATTTATTTCACTTACTCTCTTTATAACCCTTCAATAATTACCCATTTTGTAATGGACACCTCCGGCCAATTCAAGCAACTCTCTTGGCTTGATAGTTCCAAACAATGGAATTCATTTTGGGCTCAACCAAGAGCCCAATGCGATGAATATGCCTTTTGTGGTGCTTTTGGCCTCTGCGATAACAGTTTTACTTACTTCTGTCAATGCTTGCGAGGTTTTGATCCCTATTCTCCACAAGATTGGTTGCGTGGAGACAGGTTTGGTGGGTGTTCAAGAAATGTACAATTGCAATGCGAAAATGCTACTAGAGTCAATGGGGGTGTTGATAAATTTTTCAAGATGCGTGTTTCGAAATTTCCTGCAAATGGACGTATATTTGTAGTTTTCAATTTCAAGGAGTGCAAGTCGGCATGCATGAGTAACTGCTCTTGTAGTGCGTTTGCCTATAATGGAAGTAGTGGATGCTCAATATGGAATGGAGATTTGTTCAGTCTTCTGCAGGATGGTAGAAATGAGGGAACCATCTATCTGAAACTTGCAGCATCAGAATTAGCAGGCTCAGGTTTTTGTACTGAAACTGACTAATTTTCTCTTTCTTAGTAGTTTATATTGTTATGGTTAATATAGGACCAAATCAATAATATGCTCGTTTAAGTAGGAAAAAAGAGGTTGCTGTTAATAATCATTCCACTGGTTGCTGCTTTCGCATTGCTTGGCTTCATTAGCTACATTACATGTCATTGGAGGCAAAAATTCAAGAGAAAAGGTTTCGTAAGTTCCTATTGAATTTCTGCTCGAAAATGATGAAATATGTATTTAAATGTTATGATGTTTTCATATGGGATAGGAAAGATCAGATCAGGCCAGGATATTTTACTATTCGATTTGAGCATCAGCGCTACAACTACTAAATATAAACTGTTGAACAAAAAAGAAGTGGATCTTGGTGAAAGCAATAACCCTGCACTGCCATTATTCAACTTTGCAAGTGTATCTGCTGCTACTGACAACTTCTCTGCGGCTAACAAGCTTGGGGAAGGTGGTTTTGGGCCAGTTTACAAGGTGAAGTAATAAGTTTGGCTTTAATCTTATTAGTTGTAGGGAAAAGAAAGTTGTGATAATTCCTTGAGGCTCCGTACTACTACTCGGGACCAGCATCTCGCATGACATGTCTTTCTGTCAGGACATGGGCTATGACATAGCAGGATAGTAATGAAATCAGTTTTTATATTTAAAAATTTTCTCGATCTATTTAACAATATAATACCATACATTTTAAAAACTAATTTCTCACATTTAATATAAAAATATAATTTGACAATTTGCATATAAGATAATACACTCGCCTCAATATCTTTACGATTGACCTACTACTGTCGAAAAACTGACATTAACGGGGTCGTTTTGAAGCATGAGAGTGAAAGGGAGGAAATGGAGAGACGAGAGAGTGAAGAGTAGCGAAGAGTTTTTTTCTTTTCTTTTCTTTTTCCTTCTTTTATAAGGTTTGTTCCCTACCTCGATCTCTTTTTTTAAAATGCTTCTTAGGATCATCACCACATCAAGTTTAACCCCGTTATGAAGAAATGCATAAATTCCCCACACGAATCTCTAAAATATCATTTAAGCAAAAAAAAAAAAAAAAATTATTTTAAAATAGTAATTGACCCCAAAGGCTTTTTAAATTCAAATTAAATTAACATATTAACTCCATAAATTTTAGAGAATCTTGTTGAGAGGTCCCAAGACTCAAAAAACCAATTTCTAAGGGCCATGTCATATGTTAAAAAAATCACTATTACAGAACCCCACAGAGATGATTTTATGGAATGAGACCTTTCACCAAATTTCCCTAAATTTTATATGCAAATGAAATGCAACTGTAATTTGAAATTAAATATAATTTAGAAGTCTGAATATGCCGCATAAGTGAATCGGGCCTTACATTCCTTATCCCTTAAAAGAATTTTTTAAATTTAGTTACCTTAAACGAATAATATAGGGTATTTACTTCTCATATTCTCTTCTCTTTCTTATGTTCCTTTTTCTACGGAATGATTGGGCTACAATAATTTCACCAACAAAATCATTTTCACTCCCAGTATTTGATCTTTACAATCTAAAATCTATATTGTCTTCTCAACATATGATAAGTCCTCTTTCAATTCGATTGGTTGAGAATTCAACACGTGCGAAGGGTTTAGCACGTACTTCTTGAGCATCGCAACATGAAAAACGTTGTGTAGTCCAGAAAATTCTAGTAGTAGAGCCAACTGATACACCACTGTACCAATCTGTTTCGGAATCTCACAGGGTCTAATATCCTTTGAAATCTCGAACTCAATTTTCCTTTCTTTTTAAATCTTATTATGCCATTCCACCGAGATATACGTAGAAATACGTAATCACCTAACTCAAATTCTATCTCATGTTTATGTCTATCAGCATGACTCTTTTATTTGATTTGAGTAATTTTCAATCTTTCCTAAGTAACACTCACTTTTTCGTTGTCATCTGAGCTATGTCGGGCATCAATACATTCTATTTTTTGAATTTAGTCCAACAATCTGGACTCCTGGATCTCCTACCATACAAAGCTTCATATGGTTTCATTTCAATAGTCAAATAATAGTTATTTCTATAAGAAAATTCAATTACAGTCAAATGATCACCCCAACTGTTGAGTTAAGAAACTTCAAAATACAACCTCTTGAAATATGCTCTAAAGTCTGAATTTTACACTCTGATTAGCGAGTCTAAGAATGAATACTGTACCGAATCTCAATTTAGTACCCAGAATAATCTGAAATCTGGGCTAGAGCATCAATGTACCTACAATTGGAAAAAAAATACTTAAAAAACATTACCAAATGGCACTTTCATTATTTAGTCTTAAAGTAGTTTTTTTAGACCAGTTGGACAACCTTATATTGTATTTGTACTTTTGTTAGAAAAGTCAATTTTTGCATCAATACCAACATCTAAAATTAGAAATTCACAAAAATCATTTAACGATGCATAAAAAAATCAGATGAACAAAAGATTATAAAATCCTAATCTTTTTGTTGGAAAGATTAATTTGAAATCCATATTTGTAATTTTTGGACTCCTTTAGTGTAGTTGATTTTAATTAGAATGTAATGTAGCTGATCTTTGATTACATTACACATTCAAACTTGATTTTAACTACACCATATTTATTTCAACTTTAAATATGTACTACATATACACATTCTAAATTCGTTTATTTCAAATTCATCCTTCCAAACTTGACTTGATAATTTTGAAGCATTTATGCTTATCGTAGATCTATATCATAGGGAACACTACTAAGAGGACAGAAAATTGCGGTGAAAAGACTATCCAAAAGATCAGCGCAAGGGCTAGAGGAGTTGAATAATGAAGCATTGCTTATAGCCAAACTCCAGCACCGGAATCTTGTTAAACTCCTAGGTTGTTGCTTGGAAAATGAAGAGAAGATATTGATTTATGAGTACATGCCCAATAAAAGTTTGGATTCCTTTCTTTTCGGTTCGTGATTTTTCTTTTCTCTTCTTTTATTTTTTGATCTACTTTCTTATAAATGTCAATCATTTGGTGTCAAAATTTGGATATATAGACCCATCTAAACGTGGTCGACTGGATTGGGGGACACGGGTTAACATCATTGAAGGGATTGCTCAAGGACTTCTTTATCTCCATCAGTACTCAAGGTTAAAAATTATTCACCGTGATTTGAAGGCTAGCAACATCTTGTTGGATGCCAACATGAACCCTAAAATATCGGATTTTGGCATGGCAAGGATTTTTGGAGGCAACGAGTTACAGGCAAACACGAATCGAATTGTTGGTACCTAGTAAGTTATACCAAACACTTCCTTATAGCTATAATAATTGTTTTTTTTTGGGGGGGGAGGGGAGGGATACTAAGTTGAAGTGTTGCAAATTGCAGTGGATATATGCCTCCTGAATATGCCCTGGAAGGTATTTTCTCTGTAAAATCAGACGTGTTTAGCTTTGGCGTCTTGTTACTAGAGATCTTGAGTGGAAAAAAGAATACCGGGTTCTATAATTCTGACTCTCTTAATCTAATTGGATATGTGAGTAATTATAATCAACCCCCTCCCTGCCTCTCTTTTTAAAGCTTTTCTCATACTTCCTCATGGGATTATGAATATTTTTTTTTCCTTCAGGCTTGGGACTTGTGGATGAGCGACAAAGCTTTAGAATTGATGGACCTAGAATTATATGATGAATTGTCGAAACTCACAGGTTTGAGGTACATTAACGTGGCACTTCTTTGCGTGCAAGAAATAGCAACTGATAGGCCAACAATGGTAGAAGTGGTCTCCATGCTAACCAATGAAACTTTGGTTTTGTCTTCCCCAAAACAACCTGCCTTTTCAACTGTAAGGGGTATCACAGCAACTCCAAATCTAGGCACTGGAACGCCTGAAATTTGTTCATTAAATGATGTTACTGTTTCAATATTGGAAGCTAGATGGTAGTAACTTTAAGATGACATGGTGTCACCAACTAATCAAATTGTCATCGTATTTAAATGGATGCTACCCAACACTGATCACAACCTTCTAAACAAAGGCGTTTCATTGGTTGGTTTCGGTCTTAATATTTTCTTTTAATTTGGAGGTTGTTGGCTGAAAGGTTATTAACTATAAATTGGCTCTCGAGTTATATGCTATATGGGTTTCAGATGACAAAAAGACTATTCATTTACAGGATTCTATATATTGTACAATGTTTTTTTTGTTTTTGTTTTTGTTTTTGTTTTTTTGTTTTTTTTTTTTTTGTTTTTTTTTTTTTTTTCAAATTGCACAAATGTGCTATAATTTTTCTTGTAAGAGTTGTAATATACAGATGATTAATAGAAACTGTATCAATAAGAATGCTTAATATCAATGATTTGAGTATGTAGGACCCTTGTTTGATAAAACATAACTTTTTGAGCTTTTTATTAATTATACTTTGAAAAGAAAGTTAGGGTTGTGAAAATTTAGTAGGAACATGGTTGGAAAGAATTGACTCTTGATATCATGTTACAATAATAGAGATGGGAAATATTGAAAGGACATGAGAGAAGTATATTGATATACGAGAAATGTTACTGTTAATGTCTAGAATTGGTAAACACTTCAAGTTGGTCTAATCATAGTCCACATAGGTTTTTCTTGCTGAGTTGGTGATCCTGGGTATGGTAATCCTTTAGAACTTTGCGTGAAATATCCTATATTTCTGAAATCCAAGCTGGGATTCTGAGTTGGTACCAACACAAAGACCTACCGGGGTTGTGCCGGGGGAAGCCCCTCTTGTGTGAGAGTAAGATCTTGGGAAAAAAGGCTTTAATATGTTTCAAAGCAAAAAAAAAAAAAAAAAAACTGAGCATTACCTGGGGCATTGAATTCATGGGTATTTATAGGATAGGAGCACAATTAGCATCGCAGGATTAGGGCTTTGAGCACAGTTAATTAAGATAACTCGGCACGTTGGCAATGAGCGAGCACCTGTGGTGATTAGGCCTTTAGGCCTGGTCTTTCGGTCCATCCAAAAGAGCCCATGGATTGGCCCAAGTAATTTCGGAGGTTGAGCCCAACTCAAAGAAGTGATGAAGTCTTCCATTGATGAGAATCAACGGACACCATCAAAGGATCTGTTGCATGTTCTAATTGGGCCTATTACTAGGGCAAGATTCTAGAAGATCAAAGAAGCAATTAATAGGAAAAATCAAGAGATTTGGACTGAGTGAAATGAAGAAGCCCAAATTAGGCCTAAATGACAATCAAGGCCTAATCCATCTCATCAAGGCAAGCGAATGGACTTAGGTGTGAACCTGAATAGGCCTAGGCATAAGACCCACGAAAATTCAGATTATTTATTTTAGAAATTAGTCTTTCAAATTTAATTTAGATATTTAATTTGATGATTTGTAAGGCATGATTTATAAGGGAAGAATGCGTGGATCACGCTCAAGCCAAAACAAAATATGTCCAACCTAAAATCATGTCAAATATTCTGTCATTATTCTGTCATTATTTTCATCTGTAACTGATTCTAGATTTAAATTCTATAGCTATACATTGTAACAGTAGCATACATTTAACCTAGACGTTTGAATATTTCCTAAATTAGCTTCTCTACTATTGTGTATATAAGATAGAATCCTTATCAATGAAAAGTGTGGGAAAATTATTCATTGAAATCACAACAACAATTGTTTCTTTACATGGTATCAGAAGAGCCGATCTTTAACGGGCCAACAATCCAAGTCTCCACAATGTCTTCCTCCTCCGATCAAAATCCAACCTTTACTCTCAACACCCAATGTAAGCCCCTGATCTTTGACATACGCATAATTTAAGTAGCGTTTTAAAATATTTTGCAAATAACAGGGTCGATGGTATTATTGATTATTTAATTTGTTTAATTAATATCCTAACTAAAGTAAAGAGAGGTTTGTGCAAATTTGATATTTATATATATATAGAGAGAGAGAGAGAGGCGGTGAAGGAATCAAATGAAGGAGAACCGGCCACTTGGCTGGCTATTTGTCACACACACACACACACACACACACACACACACACACACACACATATATATATATATATATACATATCCACACACTCTCGGGAGGAGAGAAGAAGAATCCAGAGAAAGGGAGAGAGAGAGGTCCGCCGGTATGGGTTTCGGTTGTCCGTCGTTTGGCTGGCGGTGGGATCGGTGTGATTTAGTCCAGCGTGAGTGTGTGTGCGTGTTGTTCTGTCATCCGATGTTGCCGTCGTGGTTTGGGGGTCGTCGTTGGTTGGCTAAAAAGAAACTAAAACAGAAAGTGAAAAAAGAGAGATGGGTTTAGGTCGGTGGTGGGTATCGTCGTCCGATGGTGTGGTCGTCACTCCGATGATTGTGTATATGCTCTATTTCTGAGTTATTCATGTGCGTATGTGTTGTTCCGTTGTCCGCCCATGTGTTGTGGGCGTCGTTGTAGGCGTGTGATCATCGTTGTTTGGCTCGATGGCGTGGGTGTTGTCAGCGGTGGATGTTCGTTCGGTGAATGATCATCACCAACCTTGTGCGTTCCGTGTGGGTGTGTTTCGTTCGGTCAGATGGGTGTGTCGGTGTGGTCGCCGTCGTCGCCGAAGTGGAGAATAGAGAGAGAAAGAGAGATAGATGTCATTGGCCGATGGGCGTAATCGTTTTCGCGGGTATGTGTGTGTTGTTCGTTCGTTGACGGATAATCGGTGTGTGTGTGCGTTGTCCAGTGCTGGGGGTGTAAGTGCAGTAATCGCCGGAGAGAGAAAGTAAAGAGTTAGAAAGAGAGAAGGTGTTGTGGGTACGTGTGTTTGGCGTTTGGGGGTGTGTATGTGTGTGAGATTGATTGTGGATGGCCGGCCGGTAGAGGCGGTAAATAAATGTGGCGTGATTGGAGGTTCGGCGGCGGCGGCTGCAGCAGAGTAGATGCAGACACGCAAAGAAGGAGAAGAGGGAAAAAAAAAAAAAAAAAAAAAAAAAGAAAAAAAAAAAAGGAAAAATAAGAAGAAATTGCACAAACCACCCCAACTAAAAAAATAAATCCAATCTCGCGGCCGACGAAAAATTCGGGAGAGGTAGAATTCCGAACTTTACTATTATATATATTTAATTGTAGTTAATTGTCTTGTGGATAATCCTGAAATTATTTTGTATATCGTTGTGATTTTTGGCCTGCTAAATTATATGAGATAAATTAGTGATAAGTAAATTGTGGGAATTTTACCTGTTGAATTACATAATATAATTTGGACGATAAAAGATTTATGTGACGTGCACGCCTATGTGGTATACGTGTTAAATTTAATTATTAGTATCAAAAAATGACGAAATGACGATAATAAATATTGAGACCGTTAACATGAATAAATAGTTATGTCGGAAATTGGGGTTGCATGGCATGATTAGGTTATTTTTACACAAAATATTAATTTAGGCTCTGTCACTATTAGGTTCGCAGGCACCGGAGTACTGATAGAGAATAGGCGGTTAAAGTCTTCAAAAACGGATAATCAGGTGAGTGTACTGTCTTCTTGCCAAACTATTTATATATATATATATATGTGTGTGTGTAAAATGGATTTTACCTGATTTGGATGATTTTAAAATTACGTGGATCAAGTAAGTTTTGGGTGCGTTGGAAAAAATGAATTTTTGATAAATTGTGTTGGTTTTGTTTTAAAGAAAAAAAATTGAAAAATGGTTCGTTAACTGTGTGATTTTAAAAGAGAGTGGAAAAATATATGATTTTCTAATAATGCTTGGTTTTCTAAAACCAAAGGTGAAAAAATAGTTTTTACTAAATGGGTGATACTTTTAAAAAGAGAGAGAAAAACGTGATTTGGAAATTCTCCCCAAAAGGGATGTGATTTAAAAATTCTCTCCGTCAGGGGTGTGGTTTGAATAAATCTGATTTTGAAAATTCTCCCCGAAAGGGGTGTGGTTGATATTTGCCCCATAAAGGGTGTGGATTTTGGCGATATTATTGATTTAGACGATGCCATAGTTTTCTCCTCATAAGGGGTGTGGATTATATTCTCCCCGAAAGGGATGTAGATTATTTCTCCCTAAAAGGAGTGTGGATTTCTTCCTATGGGATGTAGATAGTTCTCCCCATAAGGGGTGTGGATTATATTTCTCCCCAAAAGGGGTGTGGATATTTCGTAGGAAGGCATTTCTACGGATGTTACGGTACTGTTGTAATTCCCGATCGTGAGGTTAAACGATCATTATGGCTAGCCAGTGAGTGGTGTGGTGGTGTGGTGTTTTGAGATTTGGTGTTTTACTTATATTTGGTGATTCATTATATGGTGATTAGTATTATTTTATTCTGGATGAGTTTGAATAGAACTTATATATATTGATTTACTTTCACTGCTTATATTATGGTGATTTTTATTAGAAATGTGATGTTTGTATACTTATGCTTGATCCATTTAAATGTGGTATTATTTAGAATGTATTATTATATTAAAAATATTTTACTAAGAAGGCAGTACACTCGCAGGTGAAATAGCTAGGAATTGGTCCCCTACTGGCACTAGGTCAAATCCGGAGGTGCGATAGAGAAGGAATATCTTGGGAGTCCTACTTGAAGGGAAACTAAATGAGAGATGTGGGGTTTCGTATTCGTGTTGTTAAATGAATTTTTGTAGGGACTGGTGTCCCTAAATGAGAGAGTGTATATACTTATGATTCGTTCTGTGATTGCATTTTTATTTTATCGTCTATAGTAGGTTGGATATTCAGGTGATGTTGTGTCGACGTCACGCCGGCCCCACAGTGACTGGTGTCCGAGGTGGGGTGTGAGAATTTTGGTATCAGAGCCTAGGTTATAGGTTCTGTAGACTTGTCAATTGTTGTGTTAGTAGGGTACATTAGATAGGGAGATAGGAAGACGTGTCAGTCGTCTAGTCAGTAGGGGACATAAGATTGGGTGTTAATAGGTGAGTCGGTATGGGGGTAATACTTAGTTCATTACCTTAGTTAGTGCGGTGGCTTTGGGCATGGTTGGTTGTATTATTAGATTAGTGGGTGTGATGAAAGTGTGATATGGTCAGTTGGTGGAGTCGGGTGGCGTTGTGTTATTGGTAGTGGAAATTGGTAGATCCCAATTGTGGGAGTATTAGTACTTGAAAAATGTGAGATTTTAATGAGATAATTATTAGTAGCACCCAATAAGTTGTTATTAAAATATTAGATAGTATAGAAAGAGACACTTAAGTTGGAATATGAAATTACATTCAAAATAAGTATAAAATCACCTTCTAGGGAATACGAAAGGAATCTGATGATGATATTAAAAAGAGAGTTGTGTTAGTTGGAAATAAAAATGGTAAGAAAACTGTGGCGATATTAAAAAAGGATGTAATTTGGTAGTATGTTCTAGGTTGATGGGAAAGTAGAGATAACAAAATGTAATATAGAATGATATGTAGAAAATGGCCAAGAATTGTGATCCGGTGTTGATAGTAAGTGCACGTAAATAGAATCTATTGTGAATGAGTAATCTAGAGTTGTCGGTGAATAGTTTAAAAAAGAAATGACTTCTCAAAACTTAGATGAATTAAAGTTTGTATTTTGGGGAGATGTAATCATTACCTCAATCAATTTGATAGTTGATCCAAGAAATTAGAAAGGTGTTAAAGAAAGGATATCAGAATACTTCACGTAAGTGCTGGGCATCAGTAGAACAAGTTTAGGTGGTGGATATTTTAATAGCTAGCAATGTTTCTTATGTAGTTCCGAGAGGAACTGTCGGGGTGCCAGTAAGCATGATTAATCATCGTAGTTATTGTCAAATATTTTGCATAATTTTAATAGATTGAACATTCAGTTCATTAAGTTGGTTAAATAAAATTGTGTTGAGAAAAATGTGGAAAATTGAGATTTTTTAAAAAAAAAAATCATGGGACATTAAGGGAGGTACGTTGAGGATATGTGTTGGTAATTCATCGTCTAAAATTGATGGTTTGTTTACGCAACTACGAAAGATTAGGGTGTTAGATTTTTTAGTAGGATATTACCAGTTGCAGGTCAGGAACTGTGACGTGGTGAAAACAGTAATTCTGTTGAGAGTAGAAAAGAGCATGTAGAATATCTCCAGATTGTGTTGCTGATATTGCGAGAAAAGCAATTGTATGCCAAGTGCAGTAAATGTGAGTTGGGTTAGATCGAGTGTAATTTTAAGATATGTGATCTTGGAAAATAGTATTCGAGTGACTCCAAATGAAGTTGAAGCTGTGATTTAATGGGAAAGGCTAAAAAGTGTAACCGAAGTTTAAATTTTTTGGGGGGGGCGAAAATTGGCGGATTATTATCGATTAGTGTAGGAATTCTTTGTTACAGCCGTCCCATTGAGTTGATTAACCTGCAAGAAAGCCAGATTCAGAAAGACTGATAAATGTAAGTGTTATTACCCGATGCATGAATTAGAGTTGGCAATGATTGTGGTTATCCTGAAGTTGTAAAGACATTACCTGTATCGCAAGACTTGTGGGATATGCACTGACCCCCAGAGTTTGAAATATTGCTTATTAAAAAAAAAAAAAAAAAAAAAAAAAAAGGCTAAATCTGAGGCTGAGACATTGAATAAATATGATCAAAGATTAAAATCGTACTATCTATTATCATTCAGGATGGCAACGCTGACCATTGTGAGGTTAGTGGGTGATTGTTTGTACTAATTTCTGTGTTGAGTTGAGACCTTTGTGAGTTTGGTGGGCGGTTGGTCAGATGACAATACTGTTTGAGATTATGATTTTTAAACCAACATTGATCGACCGTGTAATAGAAGCGCAAAAGTCAGATGTCCAGTCAGAAAGAATTAGAAATGCAGTAGAAAATGGTCACAGAGCTGACTATCGTGTCAGAAATAATGATGAAGTTGTGATGATTGGGAATAGATTGTGTGTTCTTAATAATGCTCCTTTGACGAAAAAGACCTTAAAAGGAGTGTATAGGACCATGTTCGCAATGCCCTCGATAATATCAAACTATATCGAGATTGCGGGAGCGTTATAGGTAGTGTGGAGGAGAATGAAAAATCACAGAATTTGTTGTTAGGTGTCTTGCATGTTAGGTGTCGAGCATTAACATCCAGGTTAGTTATTGTAGCTTTTACCTATTCCAAAATGGAAAGGGAAGCATTGACTCGTATGCTAAGTGTATATTGACGGAATTGTTCGGTTGCATGAGGCACCGGTTCAATGTAATTGTCGCATAAGGTGGGGTTAAAAGACTAGTTAGAGATTAAAAGGTGAAAATTGGTTGTTGACTTATTCGTTCGATAATTGATAGTTGTTCTTGGATAAATGGATTGACCATATTGTGATAAATTGAATTGTTAATTGTAAGTGTTGCCGCCGTATTGTAATTGGAAGATAATCTTTAAAACAAATCAAGTCGTTGTTGTATGAACAGCCGCAGAGGAATTCGAAATGCAGTATTTAATGGTGACACCTTAAATAATGATTTTTATATGAACTAATTACCGTCGAAAAATCGGCGCATTGTAAATATGAAAAGTGGGGTAGTTAATTTCAAATAATAATTCTCGAGCGAAAAATTGTATAGAAGAAACTGTAGTACCCGGATCTGATCTTTATTTTGATATTCTGGATGAGTTTTCATACCTTTTTGTGTGCCAGGTTAAACGTTGGCACCTCTTTTATTTGTAGATTATCAGTCAATCGAGAAGTGCGATTCAGATGTTGGAAGATATGTCAAAGGATAGTGTTTTGAAATTTCTGGTAGTGAGGATATTTATATGGTGCTAATGGAATGTATTACAATAATAGATACATTTTTTATGATCAAGGTGGCGTCGTATAAAGCGCTATATGCAAAGGATGCAAGACTCTAATAAACTAAAATTAGATAGGAGAATTCAACCAGATGTATTGATTCTCTACTACCATTAGGCAGTGTCAGCATGTGGAGGTCATTGAGATTTCATGAGAAAAGAAAAATTAAAAATATCCTTGAGTTGATATGTACTCATGGTACAATATTTTACAGTCAGTAACTAATGACTTTTGAGATGTAACAATTTTTTTTAATTGGGACGTATCTATGTCTTTCGATTTATATTTATACATGGATATTTGTTTGAAGCATGTTAAGTAGATTGAAATGGAATTGAGGCGCGAGACCTTGTCAGGGACTTGTTTAAATGTGGAGGCATGAAAGGAATTTTTATGGATGACTTGTTTGATGTTTTTGAGTTGTAGTGATGTGGTTTGGTGATATCGATGTGTTGTGAAGGATATCTATATGATTGTATCATCGATTTGAAACGTATTTATAGGATTCTGGTGCATTGCAAAAACTTAATTAGTTAACGACAATACTAGAAAACGTTTATAAGAATATTGAAGTTTTGAGGTAGATATTGAAGTTGATGAGTTTGGGCTAACTGTGCTTATAAGATTGTGTATGAGTTTGGTTGTGAGTATTGTGGGTTCAAAATGTTAAGGGAGATGTTGTGGCAAACTGGTTGACGGGAAATGTCGGATGAAATGGATAAGTGTCGGTAAATTTTTTTGTCGGAGTGAGATAGGCCCAATCAACTGAGATTACCTTGATGTTTAAGCATATATTGTTGTTGATTGTGATTTTTATCAGAGTGGCGTAGCGGAAGCAGTTAGAAACATAAGATTCTTTAACAGTTGGTTGTTTGTGTTAGATGTTATCGATCAAAGTGCATCCTATTTGTTGGTTATTGGATATAGTATGGCCATTGCGAATAAAAGTGTTGCGATGGGTGGAAGTGATTGAACGGATTTGACGGTTGAGAATTAACGGTGACTTTCGGCAATGGGACCTTACATAAGGGACAATTGTTTTAGAATCAAGTGTGACTAACAAAACCATACGGTGGGAGTCTGAAATATTATTGTTTTGACCGAAAAACAAATTCCTATTGTTCGGACGAAATTTCTTTTAGGGGGAAAGAGTTGTAAGACCCTGATCTTTGACATACGCATAATTTAAGTAGCGTTTTAAAATATTTTGGAAATAACGGGGTCGATGGTATTATTGATTATTTAATTTAAAATTTGAGGGGTCAAATTGTAATTTTGTAAACATTAAAAGTTAGAAATTTGTTTAATTAATATCCTAACTATAGTAAAAGGAGGTTTGTGTATATTTAATATTTATATATATAGAGAGAGAGAGACGGTGAAGGAATCAGATAGAGAAGAACCGGCCACTTGGCCGACTATTTGTCACATACACACACACACACACACACACACACACACACATATATATACATATATATATATATATATACATATATTTATACATATCCACATACTCTCGGGAGGAGAGAAGAATAATCCTGAGAAAATGAGAGAAATGGAGAGAGAGAGGTCCTCCGGTATGGGTTTCGGTTGTCCGTCGTTCGGCCGGCGATGGGATCGGTGTGATTTAGTCCAGCATGAGTGTGTGTGCGTGTTGTTCTATGGTCTGACGTTGCCGTCGTGGTTTGGGGGTCATCTTTGGTTGGCTAAAAAGAAACTAAAATAGAAAGTGAAGAAAGAGATATGGGTTAAGGTCGGTGGTGGGTATCGTCGTCTGATGGTGTGGTCGTTACTCCGGTGATTGTGTATATGCTCTGTTTCTGATTTATTCCTATGCGTGTGTGCTATTCCGTTGTCCGGCCATGTGTTGTGGGCGTCGTTGTGGGCGTGTGATCATCGTTGTTTGGCTCGACGGCGTGGGTGTTGTCAGCGGTGGACGTTCGTCCAGTGAATGATCGTCGCCAACCTTGTGGGTTGCGTGTGGGTGTGTTCCGTTCGGTCAGATGGGTGTGTCGGTGTGGTCGCCATTGTCGCTAGAGTGGAGAATAGAGAGAGAAAGATATCATTGGCCGATGGGCATCGTCGTTTTCGTGGCTATGTGTGTGTTGTCCGTTCATTGACGGATCGTCGATGTGTGTGTGCGATGTCCAATGCTGGGGGTATGGGTGCAATGATCGCCAGAGAGAGAAAGTGAAGAGTTAGAGAGAGAGAAGGTGTTGTGGGTGTGGGTGTTTGTTGTGGGTGCGTGTGTTTGGCATTTGGGGGTGTGTATGTGTGTGAGATTGATTGTGGATGGCCGGCCAGCAGAGGCGGTAAATAAATGTGGCGTGATCGGAGGTTCGTCGGCGGCAACTGCAGCAGAGCAGACGCAGACACGCAGAGAAGGAGAAGCAGGAAAAGAAAGAAAAAAAAAAGGAAAAAGAAGAAGAAATTGCACAAACCACCCCTACTAAAAACATAAATTCAATCTCCCGACCGACGGAAAAGTCGGGAATGGTAGAATTCCGAACTTTACTATTATATGTATTTAATTGTAGTTAATTGTCTCGTGGGTAATCCTGAAATTATTTGGTATATCGTTGTGATTTTTGGCCTGCTAAATTATATGAGATAAATTAGTGATAAGTAAATTGTGAGAATTTTACCTGTTGAATTACATAATATAATTTGGACGATGAAGGATTTATGTAACGTTCACGCCTATGTGGTATACGTGTTAAATTTAATTATTAGTATAAAAAAATGACGAAATGACGATAATAAGTATTGAGACTGTTAACATGAATAAATAGTATTATTTCATAATTAAAGGTGGGGAATAGGAAATTACGGAAATTACGGTTGCATTGCATGATTAGGTTGTTTTTACACAAAATATTAATTTAGGCTCTGTCACTATTAGGTTCACAGGCACCGGAGTACCGGTAGAGAATAGGCGGTTAAAGTCTTCAAAAACAGATAATTAGATGAATATACTGTCTTCTTGCCAAACTATTTTTATATATATATGTGTGTAAAATGAATTTTACTTGATTTGGATGATTTTAAAATTATGTGGATCAAGCAGGTTTTGGGTGCGTTAGGAAAAATGGATTTTTGGTAAATTGTGTTGGTTTTGTTTTAAGGAAAAAAAAATTGAAAAATGGTTCGTTAACTGTATGATTTTAAAAGAGAGTGGAAAAATATATGATTTTCTAATAATGCTTGGTTTTCTAAAATCAAAGGTGGAAAAATGGTTTTTACTAAATGGATGGTACTTTTAAAAAGAAAGAGAAAAACGCGATTTCAAAATTCTCCCCGAAAAAGGTGTGGTTTGAAAATTCTCCCCGAAAGGGGTGTGGTTTATATTCTCCCCATAAGGGGTGTGGATTTTGATGATATTGTTGATTTAGACGATGTCACAGTTTTCTCCCCGTAAGGGATGTGGATTATATTCTCCCTCTTTCATTTCTCCCCGAAAGGGGTGTGGATTTCTTCTCATGGGATGTGGATAGTTCTCCCCGTAAGAGATACGGATTATATTTCTACCCAAAAGGGGTGTGGATATTTCATAGGAAGGCATTCATACGGATGTTACGGTACCGTTGCAACTCCCGATCGTGAGGTTAAACGATCACTATGGTTAGTCAGTGAGTGGTGTGGTGGTGTGGTGTTTTGTAATGTGGTGTTTTACTTATATTTGGTGATTTATTATATGGTGATTGGTATTATTTTATACTGGATGAGTTTGAATGGAACTTATATATATTGATTTACTTTCACTACTTATATTATGGTGATTTTTATTAGAAATGTGATGTTTGTATACTTATATTTGATCCATTTCAATGTGCTATTATTTAGAATGTATTATTATATTAAAAATATTTTACTAAGAAGACAGTACACTCGCAGGTGAAATAGTTAGGAGTCGATTCCTTACTGGTACTAGGTCAAATCCGGAGGTGCGATAGAGAATGAATATCTTGGGGTTGCTACTTGAAGGGAAACTAAATGAGAAATGTAAGGTTTCGTATTCGTGTTGTTAAATGAATTTTTGTAGGGACTGATGTCCCTAAATGAGAGAGTGTATATACTTATGATTTGTTTTGTGATTGCGTTTTTATTTTGTCGTCTATAGTAGGTTGGATATTCAGGTGATGTCGTGTCGATGTCACACCGGCCCCACAGTGACGGGTGTTCGGGGTGGGGTGTGACACCCAACCCTCTTCTGCAATAGATAAACCACTGATTGCTCTCAATATCACCGCCCAAATCAATGAAAAATTAACTCCTTCCACCTTTCCTCAATGGCGGGCTCAATTTGAAGCCCTCCTCATCGGTTACTATTTAATCGACTATGTCGAAGGCACCCTTTTGTGCCCCTCTTCCACTGGTACCGCCGCTGATGCGCTGCGCAAAACCCACTGGGTCAGACAGGATAAACTTATCCTGAGTGCTATTTTAGCCTCCACCTCTCCTTCAATCACCCTACTCGTTGCTACGGCAAAAACTTCTCATGAAACTTGGAAAAAGCTAAAAACCCTATATGCTAGCCGATCAAGAACCCGAGCTATGCAATTAAAGGAGGACCTCACCTTAATCCAGCGAGGAAATCAGCCGATCACAGATTATCTCCATACTATGAAGGCTTTGGCTGATGAAATCACCATTATTGATCATCTAATTTCGGATGATGACCTAACCCTTTATGTGTTAAATGGTTTAGGTCCAGACTTTCGAGAGATCGCAACGCCAATTCGTGCTAGGGAGAAATCGCTGGCCTTTGAAGAGCTGCACGATTTGTTGGTTGGCCATGAAGCATATCTGAGGCGCCTGGAAACTGCAACGCAACACATAGTTGCCTCTGCCAACTACACGAAGACGAAACATGGGCAAGGGGGGAGTAATCACTGGTCCCCCAAGCAAAATGGGCCAACCTCTTCACGTGGGTCTCAAGGTTCCAACCCAGGCTAAAACTCAAATGGAGCCCAACGTGATGGACGCCGCTCCAACAGCAACTTTGGCAGGCCCAATAATTCAAATCAGCGTTACCAGCCCAAATGTCAACTTTGTGACAAATTGAACCACACTGCCAAGTCTTGTCCTCAATTAACCTCTCAGAATGTCTCCATTAATTGTGCTACAACCTCTACAGGAAAGGACAAAACTTGGTTACTTGATTCGGCAGCTTCCCATAATATCACGGGTGATCTTTCCAATTTATCTATTCATTCCGGAATATGATGGAACTGACGAAGTCATTCTCGGTGATGGTTCAGGTTTGGCAGTCTCACACATTGGTTCTTTGTCTTTGCACTCTCCTTTCCGAACCTTTACATTGCGTGATACTCTTTGTGTTCCCAACCTTTGCAAAAATTTAATTTCAGTTCACCATCTCTTCAAACAAAATAATGTGTTTATGGAATTTCACCCTTATCATTTTCTTGTGATGGACAAGATCATGGAGGCGATTCTACTACGAGGAGCATGTAACAATAGAATCTACACCTTCCTGGCCTCACTGGTGGCGTCCTCATCCAATAAAGTTGCTAATGTGCATGAACGGACTTCTATTGATGGATGACACAAGCGTCTTGGGCATCCCTCTCTTAAAATTGTCCAACATCTTGTCAAGAATTTTTCTCTTCCTCTTTCATCGAATAAAAATTTGTCTGCGTTATGTCATTCATGTTCTATTAATAAAGCCCATCAACAACCCTTTCGTGTTACTAGTCTCCAAAGTCATGAGCCAATTGAACTTATTTACACTGATGTGGGGGGGTCCTACTAGTTATATCGGACATGATGGATCACGATATTACCTTATTTTTGTAGACCACTATACAAAATATACATGGTTTTATCCAATGGTTACTAAATCTGGTGTCTCTACTCTTTTTCCGCATTTCAAAAAATTTGTTGTACCTCGCTTTCAAAAGCCCATCGAAACACTATATTCTAACAATGGTGGGGAGTTTATTCCTTTAAACTCATATCTATTGCTTCATGGCATAACTCACTTTACCACTACTCCACACACCCCGCAGTAAAATGGTATCTCTGAACGTCGTCACCGTCGTCTCATTGAAACGGATCTTCTTCATGATGCAAATCTAGATCTCACGTATTGGCCCTATGCTTTTCAAACAGCCCCTTATCTCATAAACAGACAACCCACGTCTCTTCTCCAAGGAAAATCTCCTTTTGAAGCCCTATTTGGTCAAACACCAAATTATTTGAAATTAAAAAAATTTGGTTGCCTTTGCTATCCCCTCACACGGCCCTATAACTCCAATAAAATAGAGCCCAAATCCAAAGCATGCATCTTTCTCGGCTACTCTCCTACCCAAAACACCTACAAGTGTTTTGAACCTCAGACAAAAAAATTCTTCATTTCACGCCACGTGTTGTTTGATGAAAATCAACAACACTCCAACCCCTCCAAACATGTGCCTCTCCTACCAACTCAGAATACCCAACAGCCTCACACATACCTTCCCCATTTCCTCGACGTTCAGCTTCCTGTCGTACCTCCATCGACGTCATCCAGCGCGCAACCATCATCGCTGTCGCCGGAAGGTTCACCTGCCATTGTCACATCCTCCTCAGGTAATTTCGAACACTCCTCTTGTCATTTACTTCACGATGGCTCGGAAACCCTATGTCACACAATCACCCAACCAAATCATCTTTCACATGAAAATCTGCATGATTCTTCTGCACATTTGCAATTACCATCCCATGATTCTTCTACTGATTTAAACCTAGGTTCAACTCACAATCCCACAACCCCGAATTTCTCCATCCTTCCTAAAACACCTCATCCTCCCCAACGGACTCACACAATGACTACCAGATCAATGAATCAAATATTCAAGCCAAAACAGATCAATAGCGTGTCCAAATATCCTCTTCCCAAACTATTGAACCAACAAGTGTGCGCTAAGCCATCTCTGAACCTCGCTGGCGTGAGGCCATGTCCAATGAGCTCACTGCTCTCGGGAAACACGGGACTTGGGACTTGGTTTTATCACCTTCAAACTATAAATCAATGGGCTGTAAGTGGGTATTCCGTGTAAAACGAAAAGCTAATGGGTCAGGGGACAGGTTCAAAGCCCGTCTAGTTGCTAAGGGCTATAATCAACGTCCTGGTGTTGATTACAAAGAAACCTTTAGCCCCGTGGTTAAGCCAGCCACTATTCGAGCTGTTTTATCAATTGCAGTCATGAATGGCTGGGATTTAAGGCAAATGGATGTCAATAATGCCTTTCTAAATAGTGAATTAACTGAGACTATGTTTACGGAGCAACCCCTAGGGTTCAAAGATTTGTCCAAACCTAACCATGTTTGCAGGTTAAAAAAGGCAATCTATGGGCTTAAACAAGCCCCACGAGCTTGGTACACAGCACTTAAAAATGTCATTCTTTAATTGGGTTTTTACAATTCCAAGGCAGACTCCTCTCTTTGCATTTACAGCCAAGGCTCAACTCTTTGTTATTTCCTAATTTATGTTGATGATCTTGTAATTACGGGAAATAATTCACTCCTTGTGGCCTCTATTATTAAGCAACTGGGTGATATGTTTTCTCTCAAAGATACGGGCTCTCTTCATTTTTTCTTAGGGATTGAAGTCATTCCTACTCGGGCAGGCTTATTCCTCTCACAACATAAACATGTTCGTGAACTTTTAGCCAACACAAGTATGAGTGATGCAAAAGATGTCTCCACACCTCTCTCTACCACTCAATCCCTTTAGTTGGTTGATGGCACAACTGCTGTGGACAGCTCAGAATTTCGTCGAATCATTAGCAGCCTTCAATACCTTTCTTTGATGCGTCCAGATATCTCATTTGCAGTCAACGAACTCTCCAAATTTATGCACAAGCCGACTACAAATCACTGGACAGCAAGCAAACGGCTCATCCGCTACTTAAAACAGACCATTTTCATGGTATTCAGATCAACAAAACTGCCTCTTCGACCTTAAGGACATACTCCGACGCAGATTGGGCTAGAAACATAGATGACCGCACGTCAACATCTGCCTATATCAGTTTCTTAGGCTCCAATCCCATTTCTTGGAGCTCCAAGAAACAAAGAGCTGTTGCACGCTCCTCAACAGAAGTTGAATACCGGGCCCTAGCAAATGCGGCTTCCAAGATAATGTGGCTGTCCATTCTTTTCAAAGAATTACAATTTCCAGTCAGAGACTCACCCCAGCTGTTATGTGATAATCTCGGCGCCACGCATCTCAATTTTAACCCGGTCAATCATTCGCGCATGAAACATATTCAAATCAATTTTCACTTTGTGCATGGCCTAGTGTAAAAATGAAGCCTCTAAGTAAGACACGTACATACTCAAGACCAATTAGCTGATCTGTTAACAAAGCCATTGTCAAGACAGCGCACGGAATTGTTACGCAACAAGATTGGTCTTGCCGATGGAAGCTCAATCTTGCGGGGCGTATAAAGAAATAAAGCATGGATCACGCTCAAGCCAAAACAGAGTATATCTAGCCTAAAATCATGTCAAATATTCTGTCATTATTCTGTCATAATTTTCATATTTGTAACTGATTCTAGATTTAAATTCTATAGCTGTACATTGTAACAGTAGCATAGATTTAGCCTAGACGTTTTGAATATTTCCTAAATTAGCTTCTCTACTATTGTGTATATAAGATATAATCCTTATCAATGAAAAGTGTGGGAAAATTATTCATTGAAATCACAGCAACAATTGTTTCTTTACATGATTTACAATTAGTTTTTTTTTTTTTTTTTTTTACTCGGAGTGTTAGGCAAGATAAGAAGCTTCCTTCTTCTTTTGTTTTGTCTTGTAGTAGTTGCCCCCTTAACTAGGGTTTCCTATTATTGTCTTGACCCTCACTATTCATAGTTAGGGTTACTTGTTCTTTTGGCCATCTACTAAAGAGGCAATGTAGGCTAGAAAAAACTTTTATATTGATTAATATAATTGTAAGACTCTCTTAAGTTATTCAAAAAACTTTTCCTGAACTTATCGAGAATTTTTTGTGGCGTTAAAACTCTATACCTTCGGTTCGTGATTCACTTATATTCATTGGGTCAAGGTTGGTTATTTTATACCTTTGTTTGATGTTTCATTTATAAACGATTTAGTTAAGGTAATCTATTCAAATTTCTGTATTTTTGTGTTCTTTCTTTTCGTTTATAAAATATGAATTTAGATCAATTCTAGCGAAGAACGCTAAATTGGTTTTGGGTCTCACTAATTCTTAGTGAGGTTCGCATCATTTGGCAGTCAGAGTAAGGTTCTAAATCAGGTTCCATCTATTCTTTTCTTTTTAGTTCAATGATATCTATTTATTCTTAATTTTTTTGGCCGAATTATATAATCAAATCTTGTCCGACTTTGTTTAAAGTATTGTGCGTTTTTTATTTCAAATCAAATCTCGTTAGGTTGTTGATTTCTTTTTTCAAAAAAAAAAAAATAGAAAAAATAATTAACAAAAATAAAAAACCAACAGCCTCGAGGGAAAACTTCATAAGCTCTTAAGAGTGCCATTAATCTTGAGGGAAACATGTGAATGAGTGTTTGTGAGGTTTACTAACTTTGTTTTGCAAGTTATTAAACATGTCTCAAGAAACAAACAAAGGCTCATTCGGAGATGTACCGAAAAGATAGACTTCAAATTTTCTACAAGTCCTTGGAGCAAACATCACAAAGGGGCCAGCCATCTAAAGCTGCTAATGTGCAACAGAGAGAGATAAATCCACCTAGATTTGAATATGAAGATAATTATGGGGATAACCTAGATGAAGATGATGTTGATCAAGTCATTATCATGAAAGGTTCTCAAAGATACTAAGCAAGTGGGTTCTGGAATGGGGAGATCTTCAACTCAATCCCTGAAATGAGACAGAATTCTATGGTCAACTATAGCTATGTAAGCAATAAGGTGAAATGTATTTTACTTACTCTCTTAATGACCCTTCAATAATTGCCCATTTTGTAATGAACATCTCTGGCCAAGGCAAGGAACTTTCTTCGTTTGATGGTTCCAAAGAGTAGAATTTATTTTGGGCTTAACCAATAGCCCAATACAAGAAATATGCCATTTGTGGCACTTTTGGCCTCCGCGACAATAGTTTTATGTACTCTTGTCAATACTTGTGAGGTTTTGAGCCGTTTTCCTTAAGATTGGTTGTGCGAAGACAGGTTAGGTGGGTGTTCGAGGAAAGTACAGTTGCAATGCAAAAATACTACTGGAGTTAATGGGGGTGTTGATAAATTTTTGAAGTTGCCTGTTTTGAAATTTCCTGTAAATGGTCATATTTTTGTAGTTTCCAATGCCAAAGAGTGTAATTCGGCTTGGTTGAGTAATTGCTCTTGTAGCGCGTTTGCTTATAATGGTAGTCATGGATGCTCAGTGTGGAATGGAGATTTGTTCAATCTTCAGCAAGATGAGCCTAACAACAGGGGGATCCATCTATCTGAAACTTGCAACTTCAGAATTACCAGACTTTGGTTTTTGTACTGAAACTAACTAATTTTCTCTTTCTTGGTAGTTTATATTGTTATGGTTGTTGTAGGACCAAATCAATAATTTTCTCGTTTAATTAGGAAAAAAAAGGCCGCTGTTAAAAATCATTCCACCGTTTGCTGCTTTGGCACTGCTTGATTTCATTAGCTACTTTGCATGTCATTGGAGGCATAAATTCAAGAGAAAAGGTTCACTAAGTTCCTGTCGAATTTCTATCCAAAAATGATAAAATCTGTATTTAAAAGTTACATTATTTTTATATGTGATAGGAAATATCAAACCAAGCCAGGATATTTTACTTTTTGATCTGGGCGTCGGCGCTGGAACTACTAAAAATAAATTGTTGAATAGAAAGGAAGTAAGGCTCGGCGAAAGCAATAACCTTTCGCTGCCATTATTCAACTTTCCTCATGTATCATCTACTGTTACTGATAACTTCTCTATAACTAACAAGCTTGGGGAAGGTGGTTTGGGCCAGTTTGCAAGGTAACACAAACAATTTTGCTTTCATCTTATTAGTTTTAGGGAAAAATAAGTAATAATAATTCCTTGAGGCTTCGCATGGATGGATTTGAAATCAAGCGATTTCAGTATTGGACAAAATAGGGAGATCATTTTCCCTCTAGAACCAGTAAATGTTTTCCCTATATTTAATATATAACTTTTCAATTGTGAATACGTTTATTTCAAATTCATCCATCCAAACTTGATTTGTTTGAGATTTTTGAAGCATTGATACTTAGTGTTGATCTATATCATAGGGAATATTACTAAGAGGACAAAATTTGTTGTTAAAAGACTCTCTAAAAGATCCACCCAAGGGCTAGAGGAGTTTAAAAATGAAGCGTTGCTTATTGCCAAACTCCAACATCGGAATCTAGTTAAACTTCTAAGTTGTTTCCTGGAAAATGAAGATGAAATATTGATTTACAGGTACAAGCCCAATAAAAGCTTGGATTCCTTTTTTTTTTTTTTTTTGAGAATGATTTATTGTGATCACTCTTTTTCTGTTCTTTGTTTCTAGATTTGTTTTGCTTATAAATGTTGAGCATTTGGTATTAACTTTTGGATATAGATCTAGCTAAACGTGGATTGGAAGACTCGAGTTCGAATCATTGAAGGGATTGCTCAAGGACTTCTTTATCTCCATCAATACTCTAGGTTAAGAATTATACACCAGGACTTGAAAGCTAGCAACATTTTGTTAGATGCTAACATGAATCCTAAAATATCAGATTTTGAAATGGCAAGGATTTTTGGAGGCAACGAGCAACAGGCAAAACATGAATCAAATTGTTGGTGCCTAGTAAGTTATACCAAACACTTCCTTGTATAGTTGATTTTTGCAGGTATCTCAGAAATTCAAGATCAATTCTTAGAAAGGAGAGACCAGGGCTTAGAAGAGAAAACCAAACAGATAGAAACCCAAATCAGGTAAATACTTGAAATGTTAAATGAGGAAAATCCAAAGAGTGGTCTAGAGGTTGACAATCGGGTCGAAGGCTCGCTATAATATTGTTGATCCCACCCATAATTATTTGTGCATTGATTATACTCAAGTAACGAATAGTATAGATCAAGATAAATATTATTATAGTAAAATGTGGGATATTGCCAATTGTATTGACATTGGTTGGTGAGATGAGCAGGACGAAAAATGAAATATTTTTCAAAATCAGTGGTATGCTTCAATGATTATTCAACAAATTTAAGTCTATACCTGACAGACATGCTATTAACGGGCAGATTGACAAAATTAAGTGTGGAATAAAATATCAGAAAGAATACAAGCATTTACCCCCCAAACCTAAATCTCGCATTGTTCTCAATGAGAAAAGTACAAAATTAATTTGACAAGGAGAGATACAACCTAACGTAATGAAATGACATATTTTGACGAAGTTGATGTAGAATGCTTGTTAATCTGTCTAACACAATACTCAAGTAAACTTATCAAGTAAAATATAACAGTAAAACTAAAATAAGAAATTTGAAAACAACAGTGGGTTGCCTCTCACTCAGCACTAAATTTAATGTCTCCAGCCGGACGATGAGTTTCTTAAAAAACCCTATCCGTAGTGGAATAACTTGTTTCTCACCTTTTGTTGAGTAACTCTCCAATCGATGGGTGTTGAGTAGCGGGTGACACTTACAATTCTTAGCTTCTTTCCCGGGTCAAATCCTATTTTTTTATGAGACTCTATTGGTGGATTTTTTTATCAAGATCCCCAATAGAAGCTGAGTCTCGTCAACCCACTGAATATGACAAGAATCATCTCGAATCAGGGTTAACGTTTGGTCCATCGCATAAAAAAGATAAACATTAATTTTGGGATGCGATGATATGGGAACAATGTGTTGGCCCAATGAGTTACCTAAGATGAGGGTGAATTGGATAATTATAAAAATTTAAATAAATTAATATTTAACACTTAATTATCAAATAATCAATTTTTTGAAATTAATTATTATCTTCGTTATACAATGGATAAATGTTTAACTAGGTGCACACCTAAACAAAATTTAAAGAATAATAACATTGCAACATATAGAGATATATCCTGGTTAGCTAACCTTGCCTAATCCAGTCCCCCGAGGTCCACAGAAATTCGCAACCTCTAACCCCTGATTCCTTTAATGATAGAAACCAAACTCTTACAACGATTCTTTTCCTAGGCACATAATCAATTTTTACAATTTTTCTTTTCCCAAAACTAAGGAAGAATCTTATGTTTTTACCAGGTTAAAGACTAACTTAATTTTATTACGAGAAAAATCAAAACCTTATAACACTCACAAGTATATTTTTTCTAGGTAAGGACTGAACCTTTACAATTCACTCAAAATTAATTAAATTTCAGTGAGAATAAAAACTTAATTCTTTTCAAGGGAAGAGAATAACTTAACCTTTTTATACTTAGGACAAAGATAAGACCTCAATCTTTTTCACCAGAAAATATTGGAACCTAACTAGCTTGACTAGACACAGACCAAACCGTGTCTAATCTGTCCAAACTTACAAATACAAAAAAAACAAAATATGAGTTTCTTCCCATAAGGATCTTTTGTCACCTCAATACAGATAAACTCAATTAATGTCCTGAAATTTACTATGTGATAGATAGAATATGAGGCAAATTAATATCTGATTAATAATTAATGTGGGTAGTACAAATTAAAGCACGTAACCATATAATCATACAAAATCGTTTTAATTTTTTTTTTAGGCTTTTAAGTTTGAAAAGATTTTCTAACGATGTTAAAACCAAGCAAATAATAATAATAATATGAAATCAAAAGTAAGAATAATCGCTTAAAAAGATCTCATCGGGATAACACCGAAGATTAAAAACATGATCACAATGTAGCACAAATCGGTGACGCCAATTGAACAATACTTTAGATTAAGAACTTCACTCTAATATCTCACAGGAAATCTCAGCAGAATAATAACTCTTAGAAAAGCGTAGGAATTGATTGTTCTTGATGTATGTTATTTAAATTTCGTAGGTATATATATATAGACTGATATCAAGCGCTCCAACAACTACTTTTCAAAAGTTATGCTTCTAAAAGACACTCTTAGATCTCATATATCATAATCATTCAATTCTAGTATAATTCTATTAAACATATCTTTTAAAACTCTCAAATAAGTCCATAAAATATTTCTAAATTAACAATCATAAAGATAGGAAGTATTTAACTATTTAAATTGAGATAATCTTGAATTAAGTGGACCAAATTAAAAGAGATATATAAATATATGTACCATATATTCAGCAAGATTAGATCCCCTGAATTTCTCCCTTGAAATCATAAAAAACGGCTAGTTTTTTATTGAAAGACCAAGTTCCTCGAAATCTCAACCAAAATAGTCGGTTGACCAATTGATACAACGTAGAAACCAGGCCAAACCAAAATTGAAATTGGTTGACCGATCCTCCTCCGATCAGTTGATCGATTGATTCAGAGAGTTTTTCCTATCAAACTCCAGCACAGTCGGTTGACTAATTGCATTCAATCGATTGACCGATTGGTTCAGAGACTTCACCTTCCAGACCCTTAAGCCCATCGGCTGACCGATCTCCTTTGGTTGGTTGACCAATCGAGACAGAGACTTCATATTTTGCTTCGAAAAGCCCACTGTTTTAAATAGTTGACTGATACCTTCTTATTGGTTGACCGATTGATGCTGGGTAATAATTTCTTGCTACAATTTTTGCTCCAAAACACAACATTGACTCAGTAAACCGATTGCCTTTCTCGGTTGATTGCACTGACCCTAAAATTCAACTTTTTACACTTTGATCCTAATTTTTAACTAGGTCAATTTTCATTTTCAATTCCACATAAGGAGCACATATTAAATCTTTAATTAGGATCCTAAAATCTATTATACCAACACCCAAAATGATAATTCATTTAATAGTGTCATGTGTGATCTTAATTCGGGTAGCATTAAGAGTATTGAGTTATTTTCACCTAATTATGTCTTCACAACTCTTCATTTCTTCAATGAATCTATCTTTGTAACCTTAACTTGTTTTGCATGATGTCTTCATCATAATCAAATAGATGAAACTCTTTTCTGAAACACTCAACAAACACATTAATTTTGCTAAAAATATCAACACTTAATTGTCTATCAAAACCTAAATATCAACACAATGGATGTTTCAATAAAAGAAAGAGTGCCCAGATATGTCATTGGTGGTTGGATCTCACCTTCTTTATGATTTCCTAACCTAACTTCTTCTATGTACGTATTTTCAACTTCTAAGCTCAACCACTCACCTTCACTCTTGCATCTCACTTTCTTCTCTCCCTCACTAACCTGTGATGGTTGAGCCAAACACGGCTCAAGCTCAGAATCATATCATTGGGGTTCCTCTCTAGTTTAGCTCGATTGTGATTTTTTTATGATTCTCCAAATTCACTTTCATTATCTAGATCATTCTCCTCAACACCTACTTGATTGTCAGCCTTGAAATCACTCTTTGAATTGTCCTTGTTTAACACTTTAAGGATCCACCTAATTTTGGTTTCTATCCATTTTATTTCCTCTTCTAGGCCTTGGTCTCACCTTTCTAAGAATTGGTCTTAAATTTCAGAGATTTATCCTTGCTCTTCTAAGGATTGGCCATTTTTTGCTAAGGTTTGGCGGGTTTCTACTAAGAATCTGTGTTTCACTTTCAAGTTTTTTAGAACTTGTTGCATTTCGATTGGTTTAAAATTCCTAGCTTTTGAGGGAAAATGGTGGTTGGCATTGGGGCTGGTAATAGGATTGATTGAATAAGTACAACCTCGAAGGCTTACGATAATATTACAGGAAAATATGGGATATTGCCAATTGTACTGACATTAGTTAGTGAGATGAGTTGGACTTTGACATACAGTACATTGATAAGGGTCGGGTTGCAGTCTTGAGAGGTTAGACAATGAGAGTAGGGAATCGGGTTAGGAATTGTAAGTTTCGTATTTTGGAATTTGTGTTTTCGTATTCTCTTTTTAATTTGTATTCGTGCACACGAGCGTTCCTAACTGCAAGTTGGAATAACTCAGAAAAATTAGATCGATTATTCACTGGCATGAACTATCTTCGGTATTTAATTCCTACATCATTCAAATCTAAGGTGACTTAAAATCTAGGCATAATTTACCCAAACCAGTAATCAAATTCCAAGAATACTATTGTATGATTATTAGATATAGACCACAGGTATTGAATCTAATGTTCTAGTAACAATTGAATTTTAATTTGAAAATCTCTACAAAAATATTTTTAGATTAAATCCGGTCATGATAAAACTATTTCAAGGGTAGCATTCCTCATCATAAAATTGTTCACAGATAATCCAAAATTAAATTAAAAACACAATATTACATGAAACTAAAACACTTACCCTAATCGTAATACGATTGAAGTCTTAGTCGTTCATAGATCTTTCTTCTTCGCAAATGATGTTCATCAATGATCCCATTGAAGAAGAACCAACTAGAAAACTGGTAGCAACCAAAAATAAAAGAAAAATAAAACTAAAACTATCAAAAAGAAAAATGGAAAGCCGAAAATGAAAAAAAAAAAAAAAAAACACTAAAAAATTAATGAAAAAGAACCCCCTTAAACCCTAATACCGAAGCAACTAAAAAAAGGCAGAATAAAGAACGTGCAAAAAATTAAAAAAATAAAAGTAGCAAAAAGAATTGGCTCCTACTAGGGATGACAAAAAAACCCAAACCGATGGGTAATCGAGAGAAACCGAACCAAATGGTCCTGGTTGGAACTGACTAAATAGTTTTGGTTTTAAATTTAGAAACTGAAGCAGCTTTGGTTTGGTTTTGGTTTTGGGATAGTAACCGCATAACCGAACCGCGTAACCAAACCATGTAACCAAACCGTGTAACCGATATATAATTTTTTAAATTTATTTAGTATTTATAATTTCATCCCCATTACTTTTAAACCTTTTAATTTACACTTTAATTAATTTTTAGTTTATGTTGAAGTCTGTTTTTATGTAGTTGGTTTCGTAAACTGCATGATTTTGAAGAATGATTTTATGTGGTTGGTTTTGCTATTAGTTTTTAGTTATTTTAAAGAGTATGAATCGGAGAATATTTAGAATTAATAGTAAATTGTGATTCGCGGTTTTGGTTTTGGTTTTAGTTTTGGTTTTGATTTTTTATAAAATTTAAAAATCTTAAACGGTTTCATGATTTCGCAGCGGGTAGGTTGGGGCGGTTTTGGTTTTGGTTTTTGGTTTCGCAGTGGGTAGGTTAGGGCGGTTTGGGGAAAATCGCAGACCAAACTGATATTATGCAATTTGAACTTATTTGAACCGTGGACCTCCCAATAATGCATGGGTTGGGGCCGATTGATGTGTGCAAGTTAGTTAGTTTAAACTGCACACCGACTAAGGTTTGGGCCTAGAGACCAGTGCTAGGCCAAACCAGACCAATACCTGATCTGATAAAACAAATACACTGGTCTGGTAATCAGACTAGACTAGACCAGTGAATAAATCAAGTCACCAGATCATATATTTGGTGTTCTAGATAATTAATTCATAAATAGAAATGTGTGTGAAGAATTAAGTGCCATTGGAAGCAGTATTTAAACTCTACGAAGAAAAAAGTATTATACTTACAGTTCAAGGAAAGGATCATATGTTATGTGTAAGACAAAAGAACGTGCCAAAAGGTGTGCTAATCACTGAAGTATAATTTGATATGAAGTATACTTCATCAAAAAATTCTAACCGTGCAAATCACTCTGATTTTGCTATTTAACCAGCCATTGAAAAACTTATGAAGTATACTTTCATATGAAACTTATTTCCTCATAAAATTATAAATGTAAAATTAATTATAACAGAAAGAGTGAACAATGATTTTCGAACTAGTGCCGTAAATCGCAACTTTTATCTGGTTGATACTTTTCTTGCGCATTTTGCTTCCAAATAGTGTATTTTTAATATAATTCTTCAAATCTAGAAAAATAAATCAAACAAATCAATTACCGTTGTTTAATTAATTTAAAAGATTAACAAAATTTAATTTAATGGTATTAAATCGTATAAAATATGGCGCGATCATCTCGCCTATGCTTGAGGAACAATAGGAAAAAAAGAAAATATATATATATATATATATATATATATATATATATATATATATATATTAGCTGCAACGCGGCAACAAAAAAAGAAAATATATATATATATATATATATATATTAGTTGCAACGCGGCAACGTCTGAGGCAAAAAAAAAAAAGGTGCATCTAAGTTCGGAATTTTCTAGAAAATCTATATTTTCGGGTTTTTCCTTTTTCCGCCGAATTTGGACCGAGTTTAGGCATGCCAACTAGCGTTTTCTAGGGTTTTTAGGGGTTCATTCTCCATATTTCCCTATAAATAAGAACCTCTTCCTCTTAGTTTATTCACTCAAAAATTTAGAGAGAACCCCTCTTAAAGAGTGATTCTCAGTGATAGCCAATTTAGGAAGCCGTCTGCGAAAGAGAAAAAACTCATGTATTGGGGATGTTGGCTAGAACAGGTATGTTTTTTTATTCTTTTTATTTTCTTCATTATTTTCTTGTTATCGCAATTTAAATTCCTGTAAGTTTAGTTCTGTTATAACCATCCAATAATTCGATGAAAACGCTGGGACGTGGTTCTCCATTCTCAAGTCTAACCTCCGACCGTTAGACAATGATATTATTTCCTTTGTTTAAAATTTTTTTTTTTTTTTTAAGTTGTTATTCATAAAATAAAAATAAAAATCGTCCGAGAATATGATGAAAACGCCGGGACGAGGTTTTCCTTCTCAAGTTTAACTTCTAAGTATCTAGATGAGGATATTTATTGTTTTATTTTTTACTATTTTGTTTTTAAATTTATCATCATTGTTTATTCATAAAAAAAAATAATGGGTTAATTATACTTTACCCCCTATGGTTAGGTCATTTTGCATTTTGTCCCATTGTGGTATTTTCTTCACCACTTAACCCTATGTGGTTTTGGACCAAAGTACTGCAATGGTTAAAATTAAGGATAAATTTGTCATCTCTTTGAAATTAAGAGTAATTTCATCGTTTTACTAAAACTAATTCAATGAGTCAATTAAAAATATCATCCAAACTTTAAGGGTTAAAAATGTATTTTTTTCTTCTTCATTCTTCTTCCCCAAAACAGTCAACCACCCCACGCCAGCCATTGCCAACCTTGCCGGCCAACCTACCGGAGTAGCTACTTCAAATTGAGAAGCATGTTTCTTTGTTCCACCCCTAGATGTCCCCAGCGGATGCGGACTGGGTGTTACAGTTTGCTTAGATTTGGACTTCTTCGAACTCTTTAACCGACTCTTCCACGAGCTCAGAACTAGAAGCAATAGCCTTAGCATTTGGGTCAACTTTGCGAGATTTTACAGGCGGAGGGTCAGACTCCGATTCTAACTCCGAATCGAATTCTTATCTCTATATTTTTGTCTCTCTCTCTCCATTTCTCTCTTTCTATTCACTCATCTACTCTCTCTATCACACACACATTCTGCACTCAGATCTGGAAGACGAAGCAACAGATTTGGATCAGAATTACAAAAGATCAAGATGAGAAGCTGATTATCCATTTTCAGTCTTTTTTTGGTGCAGATTTTTTTTCTTTTCTAGCAAAAACCAACGGTTTTTTCAAATAATTTGGCGAAGGGAAAACCAACATCAATGGAGGTAAAATTGAATCCATTGAAATGCTTCTATTGTTGCGTAGAAGCAAAATGATGACATGTTTTGTCACCTAATTGCTCATCCCTTTTAGCTTCTCTATCTCCAAGCCCTCTCGATTTCTTAACAACCCTCATCGTCTCCCTCGTCTGGCTATTCGGGTTTTAGTTTGAGGTTTGATTTTTGCAAAGCGAGAGATATGGCGAGGACATGTCATCCACGAAGAAGACCAAGAGCTAGAGGCCAAATTCTCTGATGGAAGTTTGATTCCCAAACCCAAACACCTTTGACAGAAGTTGCTGCATGAATCAAAAAAAAAAAAAAAAAGTAGCAACTTTTCTCTCTCTCTACATATAACATGCATAGAGAAAGAGATCTGAGGAAACGAACTTGTTGTTTTATTGGAAGGAGAGGATGTGGGTGGATGCGTCGCCGGAGATGGAGCAAGGGTGGGGGTGGGTTGCCAGAAATGTGAACGAGGTGGGAGATGGAGAAGTTAAAATTTAAAAAAAAAAAAAAAAAAAAAAAAAAAACAAACACACAATAGTCCCTTAAGTTTTTAAACATATACAAACAGTCCTTATTAAAATATTTTAAGGGTATAAATGTCATTTCACACCATTTAACATATTTTTGTTCAATTTTGTCCTTGACAGTTAGAGTTAACGAAAAACTTAACCGTAACACTTTAATCCTGAATCACACAGTAGGGTAAGTGGTGAAGAAAATACCACAAGGGGCAAAGTGCAAAATGACCTAATCACAGGGGGTAAAATATGATTAACCCAAAAATAAACAATAAAAAGACTTCGTTTTGTAAAAATTAATCCCTACAAGTCTTAGGTTGAATTCAATGATTAAATAAATTGAGGAAGAGTTTTCCATTCCATCGATTCAGTTCCTCAAGTAGAGTGGAATTTGGAAACGATCGATTTTAGAAAATCTCTTCCCTTGATAAATCTCTTTGTGGGATTTCACCTAAATCTTGGAAGGATTAATTACGTTACTTAATACATCCACGTATTATGTAACATAATATCTCACAACATCTTGCATATTACTTTTTGTATCATTCAGACGACATGCCTAGGACACTTTTACCACCTATATTTTTCATGTTTCATCACGTTTCATATAGGTTATTCTAGATACCATAATTCATGTTATTTTTCATCGTTTAGTATACGACAAGTATATCACTTTCACTTTTCATATAAGCCACATATACTTATTTTAGTTCCCTAATTTATTCTTGTATTCACGTCACTTGCATTGGCGCACTTAAATTAAGATTGTTTTGCATTAAAAAAAATCATGAAAAACACAAACAAAAAGCTTTAGGACACTATATCAAAAATAAATACATTCTTGCATAAATAAAATAAAATCATATCATGTTAGTTAATATCATCACGCTGAGCATACACATTCATACTTTTATACTTTTCTTAATTCATTTAGTTTATTTTGCCCATTTAAATTAAACAAATTCATCGAAAACACATATAAAATTACCTCCTGGGATCATCCTTGTCAAAACCCTTAATATTTGACAAGAGGTCATACTGGGGGACATTTCAAAAATATCAAAATTTGTCTCATCCTAATTTGGAAAATACCAAAAGAGCTTTATAAGAAGAAAATGATTTTCAAAATAAAATAAAATATTTGGACTTAAACTAATTGGATATAAGGTACCGTTTTTGGACGGACGTCTTAGGGTGTTTAACATTTTCCCCGAGCATAATCGACCCCCGAACTCTTTAAATTAATCTTTGGTTTGACCGTATTTTGGAGTCAATTTTACTTTGGCCTTTTACATTATTTTTTTTTAATTCGGTGACCTAGTACACTACTTAAATCTAATGTCAAGTAGCGACTCCTTATTTTAAAAAATATGTTGATCCAGTGATTTGCCAAAAAGGGGGTCAATTGGGTAATTATAAAAATTTAAATAAATTTTATATCTTTCAACACTTAAATAATCAAATAATTAATTTAATCCTAAATCAATTATTTATTTTTATAACGCAGTGGATAAGTGTTATTAAGTCTAGATACATACTCAAACAACAAAATGTAAATAATATAAATAAAGCAACACACAAGAATATATATTGGTTCACCAAGCTACTCTTGGTTAATCTAGTCCTCCGACCCACACGGAGATTCGCATCCCACTAAACTCAAGATTCATCTACCGGGTAGGAAACAAACCCTAACACCGATTCTTTTCACAAGCTCAGAATTAATCTTTACAGTTTTCTTTCACAGGCTAATAAAGAACTTTATCTTTTTATCAGGCTAAAGACTAACTTAAATCTATTACAGGAAGAATCACAACCTAATCCTTTTATACCTTAGGCTAAGAATCGAACCTCTCAAAACAATCTAAGTATCCTTTTCACCGGTAAGGATGGAACCATTCCAATCACTTTAATTTAATTCTAATCAGAAATAATCAAGGCTAACTTTTTTCGAGGGAAAAGAGTAACCTAATATTTTTATATACTAGGTAAAGATTAAACCTCATTTTTTTTTCAAAAAAGATTGAAACTCAAGCTATCCCTGAATAGATACTTCCAACAGTATCTAATCCGCAGAAACTCACTAATTACAAGAATTAAGAAGTTTCTTCCCAATCGGAGTTTCTACCACCTCAAATAAATTAAACTCAATTAATATCCCAAAATTACCAGTGATAGAATTTACGTAAGAAATTCAAAATCTGATTACAATAGATACAAGTAGTACAAAAATAAGCATGTAATCAGATTATCACAAAAATCGTTTTAAAAGAATTTTTGTGCTCTTTAAAGTTCAAAAACTATTTCACAAAGATCTTATAACCAAGAAAGTAATGATAATATAAAATCACAATTAAAAACAAAAGTTTGAAACGATCTCACCAAGATAATACTGAAAGATTAAATATGAATTGCAAGACAATTTAGATCAGTGATGCCAAAACACTTAGCGCTTTAACTCAAGAACTTTTCTCACAAAATGATCTCACAATAATCTCTCAATAAAATATCAAAATAACGAATCTTAGAAAGCTCAGGAACAATTAGTTCTTGATGGAAGTGACGTACTGATATGTGAAATCGCAAATCTATTTCAGCTAATTTGAAACAAATCCTCTAACGGCTAATTTTCTCAAGATATGACAATTAAATGCACATATAGATCCCATATATCAATACCATTTAATCTTGGTCTAATGCACTTAAATATGGCTTTTAAAATATTCAATTAAGTCTCTAAATTAATTCTCAATCTCAAATCATATAGATAGGATGTATTAAATTAACTTAATTGAGAAACACCATAATTATGTGTACCATATCTCTTGGGATATTCAAATAGGAGTATCATTTCTATAGTATATCCAAATCCCCAAAAGATCTCACTCGAATAACTCAAAAACGGCTAGTTAATGGCTAATTTTGAGCAAATCCCGAAAACCCTCAAGATCTGTAACAACACAGTCGGTTAACCGACCTCTGCACCATTGGTCGGCCGATCAATACATGATATATCCAAGCCATTCTCAAACACCAATCAGTTGACCGATCCCCTATGGGTTAGTTGACCAATCGATTCAGGATGCTTTCTCTGGCCTAATTTCAGCCACGATCGGTTGACCGATCGATTCAAAGAGTTTCACATCGGCCATCAGTTGACTGATCTCCCTTGGCCCGGTTGACCGATCAATTTAAGACATGCTCTTTCCAGCCTACTCCTATTAGTTGACTAAACCCCTTGTGGTCGGTTGACCGATACTTACAGGAACACTATTACTCAAATATATTTCAACACCAAACTTTAACGTTTTAACCCCTTTAACTGAATTCTTTTCTCGGTTAACTTAATTGACACTAATATTCAATTTTAAACACTAATCTTGCTTAGGTAAATATTCTTTTTCAATTTCACATTAGAGTCAATATTTGAACTTAATCAGGACCTTAATTTAAACACATATAAATATAAATCATTTAATTTGTATCGTGTGTGATCTTAATCGGGATACATTAATAGTAAAATAGATTTAAGTTGTTTTCACCTAATATCTTCAGAATCTTCAATACTCCTTAATGCCCGTCTCTACACCCTTCGCAATCACTTCATGATATTGTCTTCAATGGAACTCTTAAACTAAAATACTTAATAAATACGTTAGTTTAACCAAAAATATCAGCACTTAATTGTCCATTAAAATCTCAGGATCAACAATTTCTTCATTTTTTATGATTATAATTAACTTTGATATTTTCTTCAAAATAAGAATGTAACCACGCTTTCCCTAAATCTGGAGGCGAGTTTTCTACCTTGTTAAAGCACAATCACAAAGATAATATAAAAATCTCATCAGATATTCAACAAAGCATAACATATGATCAATAAAACATGCATAGATATTCAATAAAGCGTAACATGATCATATCAATGTTCTACCCTTATATTTTCCTATTGTTTCCCCCTTTATATCTTCCCCTTTAAAAAACAATTCAATTTAACAATGTCCTCTCCTTATAACATGATTATATTGACAATGTTTTCCCCTTATATCTTCCTATGGTTTCCCCTTTATATCTTCTCCTTTGAAAAATAATTCAATTCAATATACATATTCAATAAACATCAAATATATTATCACCCTTTGTTGTCTCAAAAAAGGGGAGAAGGGGAACCAAAACATTACTCTAGGCAAATATCATTATGTCTAGCCATACCTAAACCTCAAATGATTTTCATGAACTTTAATCTTCCGCTAGAGGTTTAGTGAATATATCAACAAGTTAATCGAAGGTATCAAAATATTCAATATCATCTTTTTCGATTTAAGTATGACACATTTTTGCACCACTTATAAAAACTTCTCCCTCTATATAATTGTAAACAAGCAAATTCATACTTAGGAGAATAAACTCAAGGCAATCAAAATATTTTAACAATATAGAATGCAATCATATAATTTCAATTACGTCAACATGCCTTACTCATGATACCAATTAATATATTCCTTTTAGATATAATCAAGAACGATTTGATCTTTTTTGCACTATGCCAGGAAGTATACCTCAATGATAACTTATCAACATAAATCTAGTGCATGCATAAACATAGATAAATGCATATTTATCTCATAAAATTTTAACTCTCTTTTAGAATAATAATCATTTACAGAACAAGAAATATTAGTTGTATACCGATAAATATATCCACATGCAACAAATTGAAATATCATACATATTCAGACGATCATATATATGGTATCATAAGTAGATTAATGCGATCTCATAAAGTGATATCAACCATGTAAGCTTAAATTCATACGGTATGCCGACAAGTACAATTATGATTAGTACTAATTTTATCAAGAATTTCTTAGCAATAAATATTTCATCAGTAAACCAGTATTAGCTAACAATGAAATTCCTTGTAGGCATATAATTAAAGCATGATATTTAAATTTCTTACATAATCATGCAAGAATGAGATTGTTTTACCATTGAGTTGAATGAAGATTCAATTCTAATCAATTATCTCCTTGAATCAACCTTATTCTTTTTCTTGACTAAACTTTGAATTTCGGTATGAATATTTCTTTATCCTTGAGTAATATTATAACATTTTATATTTTTGGGACGACTTTGTTTTTTACCTCATTTGTACTCATCATTGATTTGAATGCACAATTTCTCTTGGTCTGTCTGTATGACCTTTGATTATTGTCATTTGATTCAATGATGATTTCCTTTGCATGTATCACTTGTGACTTCCTTGTAATATCTCATCTTGGTTTTGGTACATATTTTCTATTTGCACGTGTTTCTTGTGGCTTCTTTGCAACTTCACATCTTAGCTTTGGTAAATCATTTCACTTTGCACGTGTCGCTTGTGGATCCTTGATGACTTCCTCTCTTGGCTTTGATATAACCTCTTTGTTTGTTTCTTCAAGTCCACTCCCGACATTACGTAACTCTACACAAGACTTTTCAATAGCTCTTTTTGTATCTATTTCATTTTGGATCTATTCTTGTTAGACATAAACTTAAAGTTCCTGAACGGACATGACATTTTAAAATGTCCAACCCTATTGAAATAAAACATCTCAATTTCAATTGATTATTATAGAAAGTACGAGATGTAAAATATTAATCATTTCTAACAATAGCAACATTACAATCATTGGCTTGTAATGAAAAATAAGATGATGAAACGTATCAACTTCCATAGATTATTTTATAACATGAAGAAGCATTTTCAAAAACTCCCGAAACAGACTTGAAGTCGGATTTTGATTTTTCAAAATTTTTCTTAAGTAAATTGATTTTTGATTCAAGATTAAACCTTTGTTTGAAAATTATGTCCAAATTATTTTTTAAAACTCTGTTTTCATTTTCGAGAAAATCGACTTTAGAAAATAAATTATTAATTTAAAAAATGACGTCCGAAAACTCTTTTGTACCATAATAATCATCCAAATGCACTTTAGATTTTCGAACATTTTTTTCTCTATTTTCAAAAGAATCAATTTTTCTTTTTAAATCCAAATTTTCTTTGAAAAAAAGAAGTGTGAGAGAAAGCAAATTTTTCATGACAATATGGACATTTTCATTATCATCATCTTTATCACTACTGCTTGTACCACAAGAATCATAAACAACTTTTTAATATACGAATCTATCAACATCAAAAGATGATACACAAAAAATATCATCCATGCCATGTGCACGTAACCGATTTAGCTAGAATGTTAAGCCTAATAAGCTAAAGCTAGCTCTGATGTCAATTTGTTGGTCCAATGATCTACCCAAGAGGAGGGTGAATTAGGTAGTTTTAAAAATTTAAACAAATTTTATATCTTTCAACACTTAAATAATCAAATAATCATTTAATCCTAAATTAACTATTTATCTTTATAACACAACGGATAAGTGTTATTAATTTTAGATGTACACCCAAACAATAAAATATAAATAATGTAAATAAAACAACACACAAAGATATATCCTGATTCACCAAGTTACTTTTGGTTAATCTAGTCTTTCGAGCCTCACAGAGATTCGCACCCACTAAACTCAAGATTACTTTACTAGGTAGGAACCAAACCCTCACACGATTCTTTTTATAGATTCATAATCAACCTTTACAATTCTCTTTTTCACAGGCTAAGGAATAACCTTTTCTTTTTATTAGGCTAAAGACTAACTTATTTCTATTACAAGAAGAATCACAACCTAATCCTTTTATACCTTAGGCTAGGAAACAAACCTCTCAAAATACTCCAAATATCCTTCTCACTTGTAAAGATGGAACCGTTACAATCACTCCAATTTAATTCTAATCAGAAAGAATCAAGCCTAACTCTTTACAAGAGAAAAGAGTAACTTAACCTTTTTATGCATTAGGTAAAGATTAAACCTCAATCCTTTTTAAAAAAAAAAAAATTGAAACTCAAGCTACCCTGATTAGATACTCCCAATAGTATCTAATCCGCACAAAATCACTAATTACAAGAATTAATAAGTTTCTTCTCACTCGAAACTTCTACCACCTCAAATCAATTAAACTCAATTAATGTCCCAAAATTACTAGTGATAGAATTTACATAAGGAATTCAAAATCAGATTATAACATATGCGGGTAGCGCAAAAATAAGAACGTAATCAGGTTATCACAAAAGTCATTTTAAAAGAATTTTTATGCTCTTTAAATTTCAAAAACCGATTTCACAAAGATCTTATAACTAAACAAGTAATGATAATATAAAATCACAATTAAAAACAAAAGTTTAGAACGATCTCACTAAGATAACACCGAAAGATTGAATATGAATTGCAAGACAGCTTAGATCTGAGACGCCAAGACACTTAACACTTTAACTCAAGAAATTTTCTCACAAAATGATCTCATAATGATCACTCAATAAAATATCAAAATAACGAATCTTAGAAAGCTTAGGAACAATTAGTTCTTGATGGATGTGATGTTCTGATACGTGAAATCCGCATGTCTATTTAAGCTGATTTGAAACAAGCCCTCTAACAACTAGTCTCCCCAAGATATGAAAATTAAATGCACATATAAACCTCATATATCAATACCATTTAATCCTGGTCTAATTCACTTAAATATGGCTTTTAAAATATTCAATAAAGTCCCAAAATTAATTCTCAATCTCAAATCATATAAATAGGAAGAATTAAATGAATTTAATTGAGAAACACCATAATTATGTATACCATATCTCTAGGGATATTCAAAAAGAAGTATCATATCTATAGTATATCCAAATTCACAAAAGATTTCACTCAAATAAGCCAAAAACGGCTAGTTAACAACTAGTTTTGAGCAAATCCCGAAAACCCTCGAGATCTTTAAGAATACAGTTGATCGATCGATCTTTACAGGATGTATCCAAGCCATTCTCAAACACTAGTTGGTTGACCGATCCCCCATGGGTCAATTGACCGATCAATTCAAAATGTTTTCTCAGGCCTGATTTCGATCCTGGTCGGTTAACCGGTCAATTTAGAATGTTTCACATCGGCCATCGGTTGACCGATCTCCCCTGGTCTGGTTGACTGGTCGATTTAGAGATATCTTCTTTCCAACCTACTCCCATCGGTTGACCGAACCCCTCGTGGTCGGTTAACCGATACTTACTGGAACACTATTACTCAAATATATTTCAACTCCAAACTTTGACATTTTAACCCCTTTAACTGATTTATTTTCTTGGTTAACTTAATTGACACTAATATTTAATTTTAAACATTAATATTGTTCATTTTTCAATTTTACATTGAAGCAAATATTTGAACTTAATTAAGACCTTAATTTAAACACACATAAACACACATTAAAACAGTAATCAAAATACCACAAGAGAATAAAATGCAACTTGGTCAAATTACAAGGTAGTAAACTATTATTTTCCCTTATTTAAATTTAACTGATTTCATTTGACTCAATACATTTAATTGGAAAAAAAATATATAAATATCTAGTTCATTAGAAAACAAATTTTATAATAAATTTATTAATCATTGAACTTGAAAAAAAAAATTGAATGGCCTTTGAACACCACGTTGCATGCTAAAGTAATTCATCACAATTAGTAGATGGCAAATATCTTCAAATAATAACTCCAGTGGTCAGATCATCTATAAGGCTGATGTAATAAAATAAGTCGAATTAATAACTATCAAGTTCGAATTAAATGTGATATACCACATCAACCAATAATATGATCTAACTATCACTAAATATTTGCAAGGATAATTAATCAATAGTACCAAATAGAATGTCGAATCCAATTTTACTTTTGATTTGAGTATAAATTTCTCAATTATATTCAAAATTTATGATTTATTCTCATGATCAATGCTCCTTTGTATCTTTCGTTAAATGCTTTCAATTAAGATTTGCGTTGTCAGTCGTTGATGTCACCTTGCAGTCACCTGTCGTTAGACCTCAAGCCTCCAGTTTCCTAAGTTTGCCCGTCGACTACCAAAAAAAATTAATTACACTTAACCATTTTTTAGTTTATTTTTCAGTTACATGAAACTATTTTTTTCAATGTATTTTCAGAACATTTGTTAGTTCCACTTTTTAGTCACATTTTAGTATAATTTTCAGTTACATTTATGTAATTTTTCAGCGATTGATAACCAAAGAATTAGTTGAATGTGACTACAAAATTATAATTAAAATGTCTATTTAAAAATGTTACTGAAAAGTAATTGAATATAAATAATTCCAACGACAGGTGACCAGAGTTTCGGCAATCGACGGTGATGAAATTTGACAGCCAAAGTCCGACGACCGGCAACAGTTGGTGACACGACCTTAATTGGAATATTAGTTTTTCCATAAATTCTAAAATAAATGGGATAAAAACTAAAATATTTATTTGGTTTGAGATTTTTTATTAATTTAATATCATTATTAAGAACTCTCACCAACTATCCCTATTTCTAATTTAGTATTGTTAATATTATATGTACCTTGGCCCACTAGATTAATTAAACTCTAATCCTATTAAGAAAACCCTAATCAGTCTCTATATAAAGACTGTGTACATGTCTATATGTTGTAATTCATGGGGAAAAATGTGCCAACCACCACGCTCTAATCAGCGAGCACCATGTGGCAGGTTGACCCTATTTAAAATCCATCTCACGTGTGAATTACATCATGGGGCCCATATGTGGGGGTTTTGAGCTTCGACTAAAGGACAACGGAGGACCAAGTGGACCCATTAACCTCCTTGCCGAGTTCCGACCTCTGACCTCGTGGCACCAAGCTCATATGGACTTGTCTTGGCAATTGTCCACTCCTCCCGTACGTTTGGCTGAGCTCCAACCTCAGGGTGGCATCCTCATAGGGCCTTCCATGGCCTGGTTAAGCTCCGATCTTACGGTGGCCCATGACCTGTCCAAAATTTGAGCTCAGGATGGCATCCTCATAGGGCCTTCTATGACTCGACAGAGCTCCGAGCTCAAGGTGCCCATGATCAGGCCGAGCTCCAAGCTTCTTGTTCTTGAAACCCCTCAACGAGAAGACCCTTCCAATTTGGCCAAGCTTGTCAACACTAAGTCAGCCAAATCAGCCGAGCTCGATCTCCCGAGCTACTTATGCTTGGTTATCATCAATAGGAGTGCCTATGGAAGTTCAGCCAAACTTCGAGCTCCTGAGATACCTATGCTCGGTCATCTTGGCACCAAATCTCATATCATCTGACCAAGCTTAGAGAAAAAATATCCACCCATCGGTCAATGTCGAGGGGTTCTCCACCAAGAAGTCCATGCTAGCATTCGACTAGAGCTCTCCAATCAGAGTTCTCTAACCAAAGCTCTCTAACCATAGACCTCCAACTCCACCAGAGATGATGCGAATCTCACTGAGAATTAGCAAGACCCAAAACCAATTAGGGTTCCTTCGCTAGGATCAATATAAATTCAGATTTTATAAACGAAAAAGAAATAACACAAAAATACAGAAATTTGAATAGATTACCTTAACCCAATCGTTTATGAATTAAACGCGAACCAAAATTATAAAGCAACAAAACTTAACGCCATGATTATAAGTGAATCACGAAAAAAGATATAAAGTTTGAACACCAGAAGAAATTCTTGGTATGTCCAAGAAAAATTCTCTAAAGAACTTAAGAGAAAATGTAATGACTAATTTTCTAGGACCACTACTTGGTTTCTCCCTTTCTACAGATAAATATTGGTAAAAGACAAATCACTTCACCACCACTTTATTGTTATTCATTATTATTGCAATATTTAAGAATATTACATAATTTAAATATAAATCCAAATATATTTATACGATATCTATACGGTAATGTTCATGTGACACTATTCATACATACATGTACTATTCATAATGTACTGTACACGGTACTATTCATCGATGACAAAGTACCGAACGCAGTAAAATTATTACGTTGATAACAAATTTAAATATGTCAAAAATAATTAATACCGATTAATTTAATTAATTTTACAACAATTAACAATAAATACAATTTTACAAAACTAAATACAAATCCAAATGTAATTTATGGTGTCGTTCCATTTCGTAGATCCTACAACAAATACTGTAGAGGTATGAGTCGCTGAGTAGAATATTAACCCCTTTAGCATGTGCATCCAACCAATCCAACAAATTACACGTAGGCATGTATCTCACATAATTGGCACATAATACATGTTCATAAATATTCCATGCAAACCAATAATTATAATTAAATAACAATTATAGCATGAACAACATAATAAATGGAGAAATTAAACACAAATATTAAAAAAGTTAAGAATTCTATCTGAATTTCACCATTATTGTGTTGAATATAGTACGGGTCACAACAAATACAAAATTGGCAATGTGAAATATGAATGGATATTGTGAACTGAGGATGACTTTTGGTTATAAGATCCTACATAGAGAACAATTATCCTAGAATTAAGTGTAACTTATATAACCGTGCAATTTTGAATTATTTTCTTTCCGACCAAAATTTTGAGGACGAAATTTATTTAGGAGAGCAGACTATAATATTCTAAAAATTTATATTTTTGAAATTAATATTTTACCTCAAATAAGATAATATGTTTTGAGAATTATTTTGTATATAATGAAAAATTACAATATAAATAAATATTTGCTAATTTTGAGGGTTATAAATATTATTATAGGATTTAATAATAACATTATGTAATATATGGGGTATTGGTATAATTTTAGAAAGAAAAATCTTGAAAGTGTTTAGAAATGTGGAAGTGTAAGAAAGAAAAAAGAAAAAGAAAAAACGAAACAAACGAAAAAGAAAAAAAAAAGTGTAATATTACTATGGGTCCCACTCATTATATATGTGTGTGTGTGTGTGTGTGTGTGTGTGTGTGCGCACGCGTGCGCTTGCGTGTGTGGTATGAAATTCAACTGAGGATTGAGGATTAGAGGAATTGTGGGATAAGAATAGGAAGAATGAGAAGGAAAAAAAGAAAATAGGAATGAGAAAAGGATAGGAGATAATGGTTTTTATCTGAATTTCAGGTAGAATTCTTGATCTTTTTAATATTTGAATTTGATCTCTTCATTTATTATGTAGTTCATGTTATTGTTGTTGTTTAATTATAATTGTTGATTCTCATGAATTATTTATAAATATGTATTATATGCCAATTATGTGAAACACATGCCGACATGTTATTTGTTGGATTGATTAGATACACATGTTAAAAGGATTAAAATTCTACTGAGCGATAGCTCATACCACTATAGTATTTATTGCAGGATCTACGAAAATAGAGTTGAGCCAGAAAGTATATTTGGTTTAGTAATTAATTTTGTAATATTTGTATTTATTGTGTATTATTGTAAGATTAATTAGATTAATTGATATTAATTATTATTGATATATTTAAATTTATTATCGTCGTAATAATTTCACTGAGTCCAGTACCCGATGAATAGTACGTGTGAATAGTACCATACATATGAATAGTGTCGCATATTGATTTGTGTTTTACCAATACTTCTCCCAAAAAAAAAAGGAGAAATCGAGTGGCGGCCTTGGAAAATCGGTTCGTTACAGAAAAACTCTTTCACAATTATATTAATCAATGTAAAAGGTTTCTCGATCTTACATTGCCTCTTAAATAGGCAGCCAAGAGGACAAGTAACCTTAGCTATGAATAGTTGCAGGCAAGACAACAACAGGAAACCCTAGCTATGAATAGTGGCGGCCATGACAACAATAGGAAACCTTAGTTGAGGGGGCGGCCACTACAAAATAAAACAAAAAATAAGAAAGCTTCATATCTTGTCTTACACTCCCAGTCTAAAAAGGAAAAGACTAAATGTCTTACAAATCATCAAATAAAAGACCTAAATTAAAATTAAAAGACTAATTAATAAAATAAATAATCTGAATTTCCGTAGGTCCCATGCCTAGGCTCATTCAGGTTCACGCCTAAGTCCATTCGTTTGCCTTGATGAGATAGATTAGGCCTTGATTGTTGTTTGGGCCTAATTTTGGCTTCACCATTTTAGGCTCAGCTCAAATCTCTTGGATTTACCCATTAAGTGTTTCTTTGATCTTCTTAGAGCTTGCCCTAGTAATAAGCTCAACTGGAACATGTTGCGAATCCTTTGATTATGCTGGTTAATTCTTATCATTCCCCCTTACTTCAAAAGGATTCGTCCTCAAATCTTCACCATAATGTTGTTAATAGCTCAGCAATCAACATACAATCGCCAAGTTCCATCCTTCTTAGGCACAAATAGCACCAGTAGCGCACACAAAATCATGCTCTCTCTTACGTGTCCTTTGGCCATCAACTTCTCAACTTGCATTTGAAGTTCCTTTGTCTCATCCAAATTACTCATATTGGTTGGTCAGTTAGGAATTGTTAGGTCGGGCACAAAGTCGATTTGATACTCAATCCTTCTAATAGGTGGCAATCTGCTAAGCACATCATTATGAAACATGTCCTCATATTCCTTGTTGTTGACGTGGCATCTAGTATGAAATATACTCTCTTTGTCGTTCCATGTTATCCTCCATGACTTGGGCATTTAGAGCATGCCTAGCCACAAGTGATTCAGCCTCCACCGGGTACTCCACATCATCATCACGAGCATCCTCTGATTGTGGCATTTGATCATCATTGTTGTTGCTTTCGGTTTCCACCTCTCCATCAACACATGCTATCATGGTCCTCTTATTTGGGTATTGTGAAGCTATGTGACCTACTCCCAAATAACGAAAATATTTAATATCACGGTTAGGAGTTTAGGTTTTTGGTTTTATCTTTATTGGCATTGGGCACGTCATCTTTTCTTTTCAGTGGTTCGTTTTTGGACTCTAAAACAATTATTTTGTCTCTCTTCCCATTCAGCCTCCATGAAGTAAGGGAACTTTGATTTTGACAAGACCGAGTTCCTTTTCTTTTAAGCAGTTGTTCTACCATTATTTTCATGTGCACCATGTCCTCCAACTCCACATAGTGTTGCAACTTCACCACATTAGCAATTTTCGAGTTTAGCCCATTCAAGAACCTTGTCATGGTAGCTTCTCTATCCTCCTCGACATTAGCCTAGATCATTGTGATCTTTATCTCCTTGTAGTAATTATCCACGCTCTGATAGCCTTAACTAAGACCTTTTAATTTCTAATACAAGTCTTTGTAGTAGTGACTTGGAATGAATCGCCTCCTCATAATAGCTTTCATTTCCTCCCATGTCTCGATAGGCCTTTCACCTTTCCTCCTCCGACTCAAGGTGAGTTGATCCCACCAAACAATAGCATAATCGGTGAATTCTATGGCAACCAACTTCACCTTCTTTAATTCGAAATAGTCGTGACAATCGAACACCAACTTTTTTCTTTTCTCCCACTCTAAATAAGTTCCATGATCATTTTTTCCTTGGAAAGATGGAATGTTCACCTTGATATTTCCCAAATTATTATCAATCATCTCTGTATACCGATCTCCTCTATTCCTATATCCACACCCAAATCTGCCCAGGCTCGCATTAGAGATGTGATCCTATTCATCTAGGTCATCCCCATAATCATCTTCATATTCAAATCTAGGTGGATTCGTTTCTCTTCGTTGCACATTAGGAGCTCTAGGTGGCTTCCTCCTTTGTGATCTTTACTCCAAGGACTTGTAAAAAAGTTTGAAATCTATCTTTCCGGTGCATCACCAGATGAGCCTTTGTTTGTTTCTTGAGGCATGTTTAATAACCTGCAAAACAAAGTTAGTAAACCTCACAAACACTCCTTCACGTGTTTCCCACAATATTGATTGCACTCACACTCTTGTTTTACTCAAATTCAAGTTTTACTCTCTTATGAGCTCACACTCTTTTTGCCTTTTTTCACTCTTTATTTCACTCTTCTAGTTTTTTATTAAACTTAACTAACCTCAATCAGAAATTTCTTCTGACAATCCAAACTCAAATCGATTCTCTAAGAATGAGATTTTATGAAATAAATCAAAGCGAACCGGAAGAACACAAGGATAAGTTAATGAAATAAAACAAGAAGAAATAAATATCACTTTTTTCGGGGCTGGTGTTTCTTATTTTAGTTAGCTTTTTTGTTTTCTTTCTTTCTTTTTTTTTTTTTTTTTTTTTTTTTGAAAAAAAATCAGCAACTTAACGAGATTTGATTTGAACAAAAAATGCACAATACTTCAAATAAAGTCGGACTAGATTTGATGATATATAATTGGGCCAAAAAAATAGAAATGAATAGATATTATTTAACTAAAAAGAAAAGAATAGATGAAACTTGATTTAGAACCTTACTCTGACTATCAAATAATGCGAACCTCACCAAGAATTAGTGAAGCCTAAAACCAATTTAGGATTTCTTCGCTATAATTGATCTAAATTCAGATTGTATAAACGAAAAGGAAGAACACAAAAATATAGAAATTTGGATAGATTACCTTGACCCAGTAGTTTATAAATGAAACACGAACCGAAGATATAAAGTAACTAACTTTGACCCAATGATTATAAGTGAATCACGAATAGAAGGTATAGAGTTTGAACGCTACAAAAAATTATTGATAAGTTCAGGAAAAATTCTCTAAAGAACTTAAGAGAAAAACTCTCTCACAATTATATTAATCAATATAAAAGTTTTCTCAAGCCTACATTGCCTCTTAAATAGGCGGCTAAGAGAACAAGTAACCCTAACTGTGAATAGTGGCGGCCAAGACAACAATAGGAAACCCTAGCTTTGAATAGTGGTGGCCAAGACAACAATAGGAAACCCTAGTTAAGAGGGTGGCCACTACAAGACAAAATAAAAGAATAAGGAAGCTTTCTATCTTACCTTACACTCACTCATAGTCTAAAAAAGAAAAGATTAATTATCAATCATGTCTTACAAATCATCAAATAAAAGACCTAAATTAAAATTAAAAGACTAATTGCTAAAATAAATAATCTAAATTTTTGTGGGTCTCATGCCTAGGCCCATTTAGGTTCGCGCCTTAGTCCATTCGCTTGCCTTGATAAGATGGACTAGGCATTGATCGTCATCTGGACCTAATTTGGGTTTCAGGATTTTAGACTCAGTCCAAATCTCTTGAATTTTTTCATTAAGTAATTCTTTGATCTTCTTGAATCTTGGCCTAGTAATAAGCCCAATTGGAACATGTAGCGGATCCTTTGATGGTGCTTGTTGATTCTCATCAAGGGAAGACTCTATCACTCCTTTGGGTTGGGCTCAACCTCCTAAATTACTTGGTCCAGTCCATAGACTCTTCTAGATGGACCGAAAGACTAGGCCCAAATGCCTAATCACTTCACGCGTCCGCTCATTGGTCACGTGCCGAGTTATTTTAATTAACCGCGCTCATAGCCCGAATCATGCGATGCTAATTGTGCTTCTCGCCTATAAATACCCATGAATTCAATGCCCCTATTAGTGCTCATTTTTTGCTTTGAAACATATTAAAGTTTTTTTCCCCGAGCTCTTACTCTTACGTCGGAGGGACTTTACTGGGCACAACCCTAGTAGGTCTTTGTGTTGGTACCAACTCAGAATCCCAACTTGGATTTCTGAAAGATAGGATACTTCACACAAAGTGCTAAAGGATTACCATACTCAGGATCACCAAGTCAGCAAGAATAACCTACGTGGACTCTAACTAGACCAATTCGAGGTGTTTACCAATTCTAGACACCAACGGTAACATTTCTCGTATATCAATATACTTCTCTCGTGTTCTTTCAATATTTCTCCTCTCTATTATTGTAACATGATATCAAGAGTCAATTCTCTCCGACACTGTTCCTACTAAATTTTCACAACCCTAACTTTCTTTTCAAAATATAATTAATAAAAAACTCAAAAAGTAATGTTTCATCAAACAAGAGTCCTGTATACTCAAATCATTGATATTAAGCATTCTTATTGATACAGTTTCTATGAAGCATCTGTATATTACAACTCTTTCAAGAAAAATTATAGCACATTTATGTGATTTTTTTAAAAAAAAAATTGTACAATGTACAGAATCCTATAAATGAATAGTCTTTTTGTCATCTGAAAAACATATAGCATATAACTCGAAAGCCAGTTTATATTCAATAACCTTCCGTCCAACAACCTTCGACTTAAAAGAAAATATTAAGACTCAAATCAACCAATGAAACGCCTCTGTTTAGAAGGTAGTTATCAGTGTTGGGTAGCATCCATTTAAATATGATGAGAATATGATTGGATGGTGACACCATGTCATAAAGTTACTACCATCTTGCTTCCAATATTGAAATGGTAGCATCATTTATTAAACAAATTTCAGGTGTTCCGATAGGTAGATTTGGAATTGTTGTGACACTCCTCCCAGTTGAAAAGACAGGTTGTTTTGGGGAAGACAGAACCAGAGTTTCATTGGTTAGCATGGAGACTACTTCTACCATTGTTGGCCTATCAGTTGTTATTTCTTACACGCAAAGAAGTGCCACGTTAACATACCTCAAACGTGTGTTTCAACGATTCATCGTATAATTCCAAGTTCATCAATTCTCACACTTCGTTGCTCATCCACAAGTCCAAAGCCTAAGAAAGAAAGAAAAAATCTTCAACCCAAGAGGAAGTAAGAGCAAACCTTTAAAAAGAGAGACGGAGAGGGGGATGATTATAATCACTCACATATCCAATTAGATTAAGAGAGTTAGAATTATAGAACCCGGTATTCTTCTTTCCACTCACTCCATTAAGCCCAGAATTATATTACTTAAAAAGCAATTACCAAATGGTATTTTTATTATTTAGTCTTATAGTAGTTTTCTAAGACCAGTTGAACAATCTTACTTTGTATTTGTACTTTTGTTAGAAAAGTCAATTTTTGCATTAATACCAACATCTAAAAATTAGAAGTTCACAAATATCATTTAATGGCGCATGAAAAAATCGAATGAACGAAAAATTATATAATCGTAATCGTCTTATTGGAAAGATTAATTTGGAATCCATATTTGTAATTTTTGGACTCCTTTAGTGTAGTTAATTTTAACGTAATTACATTACATATTCAAACTTGATTTTAACTACACGTTTATTTCAACTTTGAATATGTACTACATATACACTTTCTAAATCAGTTTATTTCAAATTCATACTTCCAAACTTGACTTGATAATTTTGAAGCATTCATGTTTATTGTTGATCTATATCATAGGGAACACTACTAAGAGGACAGAAAATTGCGGTGAAAAAACTATCCAAAATACCAGCGCAAGGACTAGAGGAGTTGAATAATGAATACCGGGTCATCAGATTGTTGGTACCTAGAGGAGTTGAATAACTGATGGTGGTGGATTTGGTACTGGGCCACCCACTCCATTAAACTTAGGTAATTTGTCTCCAGAGGCCTAGGCCACTACTAGTCTGGACCTAGGCCCATCACCTCCAGTAGGCCAGACCCCTAAGGGAATAGTGTTGTCTTAAAAAGGCACAAGATTCATCCTTGGAAAGGGTTGGGTCATCAGGTGCGTCCAAAAGCTAACTGCCAAAGTACGCCTCGTCACCAAATCACAGGAAAATATTCACCTGGCGTGGGGAACACGCAAAGGACAAAACAATCATTACTCTATAATAGAATGGGTGATGAGGCACTCCGTCCTCTCTCCTAAACTGGTGAAAGATCATATAAATACCTTGGTAAGTTAAGGGCTCAGATATGGTGCATTCCACTCTGCTACCACTTAGTATTAGTTTTTCTCTCTCTCCGCTGAATACTTACTCTCACGCCAGAGGTCCTTCACAGAATCTCCCCTGCAGGAACCTCGTTGGGGGCAGCAAGACGAAGACTAACAAGGGCAGATCTACAAATTCACTGTGTTAGCATTTCCGGACAACATCAATGTCTATTCCTATGCATCAGAGAATGTTGAAGCACCTCTAGAGGTCTGCAATGTGTTGCTCCATGCTTAGGCTCTTGACCAACATATTGTCCACATAGACTTCCATCAACTTTCTCATTTTGGATTTGAACATTTTGTTCACCAACCTTTGATAGGTTGCACTAGTATTCTCTAAACCGAACGACATCAACATATAATAGTAAATGGCCTTATCCATTATAAATGATGTTTTCAACCTATCAGAGGATACATCGGATTTGGTTATGCCCCAAGAACGAGTTTAGGAAACCCAAGAGTTCAGACCCGATAGTGGCATGGATCAACACGCCGATCCTCAAAAGGGGAAATAAATCCTTCAGGCATGCCTAATCGCACCACAATTTACGCGATCTAATACCGTTAATCTAAGTTTCGTTATCCTTTTCAATAAATTAAATTAGTATTATTAATTTATTTTCTTTATTTTTGTAGATTTGAAGAATTGAATAAAGAACATATTTTTTGGAAGCGAAATGCATAAGAAAAATATCAAGCGGATAAAAGTCGCAGTATACGACACTCAAATGAAAACATATGTCCACTATTTTTACCATAACTAATTACACAGTTAGAATTTTGGAACAAAATAAGTTTCATATGAAACTAGACTCTCTAAGCATTCCAACGAGTGGTCATATGGCAAAATCGGAATTCATATGAGAAAGATATAAATATCCGAAGTTAGTCGTGTTGATCTGTCAAATGTAGCTCGAGTTCACGGGCCCACCTTTGAAGATCTCCCAGACCTGGGCCAAGGCCCAGCACCTTTTGTTAATCCTTTTCATTTTCCCTTAAGCCTATGTCTAGGGTCAAGGCCCATTTTGGTTATGTTTTATTTTGTGTTCAAGGCCCAACCCTTTTTCTTTTTCTCCTAGAGCCCACGCTCCCTTCTTTTTTTCTTCTTCAAGCCATTTGTTCCCTTTCTTTTTGTTTTTATGTGAAACGGTTCTGATGAACCGTTACAGTAGGCCGACATGGCCTTGCCAATCCTTTTGATCATCTGTGCACAACATGCATACTCAAATCATGCATACTCAAATCATTAATATTAAGCACAACATGCATACTCAAATCATTAATATTAAGCACTCATGTATACATTTATGACACAGCTTCTATTAATCATCTATGCATTACAACTCTTTTAAGAAAAATTATTGTACATTATTGCTAATCACGATATACAGAATCCTACAAATGAATAGCCTTTTTGTCATCTGCAACCCATATAACTCAAGAGTCAATTAACCTTCCGGCAAAGAACCTCCAAATTAGAAGAAAATATTAAGACGCAAACCAACCAATGAATAGGTGGGGTCCACTTAAATATGATGAGAATATGACTGGATTGTGACACCATGTCATCTTAAAGTTACTACTGTCTAGCTTCCACCAGTGAAACAGTAAAATCATTTACTGAACAAATTTCAGCCGTTCTGGTAGGTAGATTCGGAGTTGTTGTGACACCCCTCAAGGTTGAGAAGGCAGGTTGTTTTGGGGAAGACAAAGCCACTACTTCGTTAGTGAGCATGGAGATTACTTCTCCCATTGTTGGCCTATCGGCTGCTATTTCTTGCACGCAAAGAAGTGATACGTTAACATACCTCAAACCCACATGTTTCATCGATTCATCGTATAATTCCAAGTCCATCAAGTCCAACGCTTGGTCGCTTGTCCACAAGTCCCAAGCCTGAGTAAGAAAAAGACAAAGGAATAACAATCCGAACACAAAAAAAAAAAAAAAACACAAGTACATATCCACTGAGAAAAGGGATTACAATCACTTACATATCCAATTAGGTTAAGAGAGTCACAGTTGTAGAATCCCGTACTCTTCTTTCCACTCAAGATCTCTAGTAACAAAACGCCAAAGCTAAACACGTCTGATTTTACAGAGAAAATACCTTCCAAAGCATATTCCGGAGGCATATATCCACTACAATTTGCAACACTTCAACTTAGTACCCAAAAAAAAAACAATTGTTAGAGCTATAAGGAAATGTTTGGTATAACTTACTAGGTACCAACAATTCGATTCGTGTTTGCTTGTAACTCATTGCCTCCAAAAATCCTTGCCATGCCAAAATCTGATATTTTAGGGTTCATGTCGGCGTCCAACAAGATGTTGCTAGCCTTCAAATCACGGTGAATAATTTTTAACCTTGAGTGCTGATGGAGATAAAGAAGTCCTTGAGCAATCCCTTCAATGATTTTAACCCGTGTCCCCCAATCCAGTAGACCACGTTTAGCTGGATCTATATATCCAAAATTTAACACCAAATGATTGACATTTATAAGCAAGTAGATTGGAAAATAAAAGAAGAGAAAAGAAAATCACGAACCAAAAATAAAGGAATCCAAGCTTTTATTGGGCATGTACTCGTAAATCAATATCTTCTCTTCATTTTCCAAGCAACAACCCAGGAGTTTAACAAGATTCCGGTGCTGGAGTTTGGCTATAAGCAATGCTTCATTATTCAACTCCTCTAGCCCTTGCGCTGATATTTTGGATAGTCTTTTCACCGCAATTTTTTGTCCTCTTAGTAGTGTTCCCTATTATATAGATCAACAATAAGCATGAATGCTTCAAAGTTAAGTCGAGTTTGGAAGGATGAATTTGAAATAAACGGATTTAGAATGTGTATATGTAGTACATATTCAAAGTTGAAATAAACGTGGTGTAGTTAAAATCAAGTTTGAATGTGTAATGTAATTAAAGTTCAGCTACATTATATTCTAGTTAAAATTAACTACACTAAAGGAGTCCAAAAATTACAAATATGAATTTCAAATTAATCTTTCCAACAAGACGATTACAATTATATAATTTTTTGTTCATCCGATTTTTTTCGCGCCGTTAAATGATTTTTGTGAACTTCAAATTTTTAGATGTTGGTATTAATGCAAAAATTGACTTTTCTAACAAAAGTACAAATACAAGGTAAGATTGTCCAACTAGTCTCAGAAAACTACTTTAAGACTAAATAATAAAAGTACCATTTGGTAATGTTTTTTAAGTACTTTTTTTTTTCCAATTGTAAGTACATTGAAGTTCTGGCCTAGTTTTCAGACTGCTCCTCGCTACTCTTCACTCGCTCGTCTCTCCCTTCCCTCCCTTTCACTCTCTAGCTTCTAGACGACCCTATTGACGTCAATTTTTTGACAGTAGTGGGTCAATGGTGAAGATATCGAGGCGAGCGTATTATCTTATATGCAAATTGTCAAATTATATTTTCATAATAAATATGAGAAATTAGTTATTAAAATGTATGGTATTAATATTATAATGTTAAATGGATCGAGCAAAATTTTAAATATAAAAACTGATTTCATTAGTATCCTGCTATGTCATAGCGCATGTCCCGATAGAAAGACATGTCATGCGGGATGTTGGTCCCGACAAGTAGGGAGCCTCAAGGAATTATCACAACTTTCTTTGCCCTACAACTAATAAGATTAAAGCAAAACCTATTACTTCACCTTGTAAACTGGCCCAAAACCACCTTCCCCAAGCTTGTTAGCCGCAGAGAAGTTATCAGTAGCAGCAGATACACTTGCAAAATTGAATAATGGCAGTGCAGGATTATTGCTTTCGCCAAGCTCCACTTCTTTTTTATTCAACAATTTATATTTAGTAGTTGCAGCGTTAACGCTCAAATCGAATAGTAAAATATCTTGGCCTAATCTGATCCTTCCTGTCCCATATGAAAACATTGTAACATTTAAATGCATATTTCATCATTTTCGGGCAGAAATTCGACAGGAACTTACTGAACCTTTTCTCTTGAATTTGTGCCTCCAATGACATGTAATGTAGCTAATGAAGCCAAGCAGTGCCAAAGCAGCAACCGGTGGAATGATTTTTAACAGCGACCTTTTTTTTCCTAATTAAACGAGCAAAATATTGATTTGGTCCTACAACAACCATAACAATATAAACTACCAAGAAAGAGAAAATTAGTTAGTCTCAGTACAAAAACCTGAGTCTGGTAATTCTGAGGCCGCAAGTTTCAGATAGATGGTTCCCCCATTGCTAGAATCATCTTGCTGAAGACTGAACAAATCTTCATTCCATACTGAGCATCCATGGTTGCCATTATAAGCAAACGCGCTACAAGAGCAGCTACTCAAGCAAGCCGAATTGCACTCGTTGGCATTGGAAACTACAAATATATGACCATTTACAGGAAATTTCGAAACGGGCACCTTCAAAAATTTATCAACACGCCCATTAACTCCAGTAGCATTTTCGCACTGCAACTGTACTTTCCTCGAACACCCACCAGACCTATCTCCACGTAACCAATCTTGAGGAGAACGGGGTTCAAAACCTCGCAAGCATTGACAGAAGTAATTAAAGCAGCGGCCAAAAGCGCCACAAAAGGCATATTCATCGCAGGGGGCTCCTGGTTGAGCCCAAAATAAATTCCACTGTTTGGAACTTTCAAGCCAAAAGAGTTGCTTGCCTTGGCCAGAGATGTCCATTACAACATGGGCAATTATTGAGGGGTCATTAAGAGAGTAAGTGAAATACATTTCATCCTCATTGCTTACATAGCTATAGTTGAACATATAATTCGGTTTCATTTCAGGGACTGAGTTGAAGATCTTCCCATTCCAGATACCACTTGCCCAGTATCTTTGAGACCCTTTCATGATAAGGGCTTGATCTGCATCTATTCTTAGGGAGAATTCACCAGTCCCGGGGTCCACCAAATTTCTCCATGAGACCAATGACGAAGAACTACTTCCCTTGTTGTAAGTCCCTAGCTTCATTCCAGCAAGCAAAACATGAGTGGGAAAATCGAAACTCTGCCACAATACATTAGAGTTTTGATCTCTCAATATTAGATTGCCGGAATCCATTAGAACAGCACTCGTATTAAGGTTCGACGTTGTATTCGTTATCGTGAAAGTGACTTGCGCCTGGTTGGATATCACGAGATTTCCATCAGAGTATATTGTGAGAACTCCGGAGGCGGTGGTGATGGGAAAATCCCTATTCGCTACCCATACAATCGTTCTTTTTGTAACATTTTTGTACCAAATTCCAACGTAATAATTGTGGGAGTTACCTGGATTGAAGAAACCTAATTCGAAAATCCCCCCGGCGGAGACGATGGTGTCGGAGACTGAAATTAGCTGACCTTGCCTGATCACATCCGTTGCCGCCACATTCGATTGTAAACCGAAGCACCAGAGAACAAAGAACGAAATTCGATACAACAATAATTTGGGGAAATAGGGTTCTTCCATGGGAAGACGGTGACGACTTTGGCAAGTGACCTGGTAGCAGGTCTATACGATCAAAGTGCGAATTCGAATCACGATTCAAACCAGATAATAAACCGTAAATGTCCATTTGTTCCAAGCAGACGCACTTTTCTTCGTCGCTTCCCTCTTTGACTTCGGTTTTCTGTTCCTGCTACCCACCTCGCCGGAAGCTTCGCTGCGTATTCTTTCACCCCTTTTCCACGCTTCAAAAAATGGCACGTGATATACTTTAATTTTTAAGACAAATTATAAATTTACCCCCTCCTGTTTTGCAATATGTTTATTATATGGCCCCATAATTTGTTTTTTGAATGTAACCCTCCTATTTGGTATTTCTGTCAAAAATAAAAGTTAATTGTGATGAATTTTTTAGCTTCAAGGGCAGAAAAGTTATTTTCTTAATTTTTTTCTTTTTTTTTTTTCTTTCTATCGCCATCTTCCAAATCTTCATCCCACCAGTGTTTCTTCTTCATCCCTTCTGAAAATATATTTTTTAACATCTAAATTCGATATTTGAAAAATTAAATAAACACACTCAAAATTAAGCCAAGTGACTATTTAAAAAATCATATCCTTCAAATATTGAATTCCATAAATCATTTATTCTGCAATAAATTCATCACATAATACAAATTATAAAAGAACCAAATTCAAAAAAAAAAAAAAAAAAAGGCTATAAAATAACTTGAATGGAAATGCAAAAGTCATAGAAACCTTGAACAAAATTGTGAAAAGTATAAAGAATTTCAATTAATTTGATTGGCTAAATATAATTTCTACTTAAAGGTCCATCCTCTCAGATGCGTGTGCGTGCTCGGTTAGCACGAGAATGGAATGCGCCTGGAAATACTACCTCATCTTTCTAGATGCAACCGATAAGGCAAACACCAAATCCTCTGTCCTACTATATCGCGTCTTCGCGGAGGTTATAACCTCGTTGGAGTCATAAACTTTGGCACTGTCCCCCTTTCATTTCTTATATCAGGGCAGCACTTACCGTTGTTGGAGAAACAACCAAGTAGAGGAACAACTCTACTCCGAGCACAAGTGTAGTTAGTGATTGCTCAAACTTAGTATCGAATTTAAGCGCCAACTATCGTAACATAGTGCTAAACTACGGGTGTCAAACCACAAGGATTGCATTGTAATTATTAATTTTTATCTTATTCTTCAGTTGAATTTAACAAGATTGGTTTTGGAATTTTTAATAAAAAATAGAAAAAAATAATTAAATTAAAATACTAAATGATAAATAAGGTGGTTGAGGGCATGCATTCGTCTTTCGATTATCCTAATTTTTTTTCCTTCTTTATCAATTTTGATTATGTATATAATGAAGTAATTTAACTATAAGAAAAATTACAACGAAAATTTGATTATTTAATCGGCATAAACTATCTTTCAAATTCAGACCGTTTAATCGATGTAGACTATATTCAGGATTCAATTCCTACTTATCTACAACGAATCAATCCCCAAGTATAATCTATCTCATTAAATTGTATCGATTTTAATAACTACGAATTATATGATGGTTAGATCTAAACCACATATATTAATCTAAGATAAGTATCAATAATTATTGAAAAATAATATAAACAATAATTGATTTCATAAACAATGTAAGAACAGTAAACACTTGTTATACAATCTTATACACAGGTAAAATATATCACAAAATAAAATTACATTAAGATAATTTTAGAACAAATACAACATAATCCGGTATAAGCCCTTAGCCATTCATGGGTTGTTATTCCAAAACATGTTTAACAAAATAATTGAAGAGTTACTACCACACAATTCGGCAGTAGCAAGAATGAGAAATAGGAAAAAAACAAATGAAACAGAAACGAAAAAGAAACCCCGCAAATGAAGAAAAATAAAAATGCATATCTCCCCCCTTTTGTCCACTGCCGATCACCCCTTTGATTCCTCTTTAATGCCCATTGATTGCCCATTAAGGACTTCCCAAATGTGAACAGAAGTCTGCCGAATATTATCTATTTTATTCTCTATATTTCCCGAGGGGAACAATTCACCATCTAAAATGCCATCATTGGGCCATAAATGGTCATCGTTTGCCTCGTTAATTTTTATAAATTGCACTTTCAATGCCCATTTTCGCAGGTGCAATCCGATGGGTCGGATTGCGGGTCGGATCTTTTCTCGTTTTTTTAATTATTTTTTTACTCTTTTTCAGTATTTTTTTATTTCCGAGCTTACACCTACAAAAATAATAAATAGTATTATTACTGATTAAAAATTAATAAAAGAACTATCAAAAGTGTAGATTAAGAGTGTAAATTTGGTATAAAATTAAGAACGATCAGTTAGCAATAGTGGTGTCGCTAGATATAGCTTCAACTCTTAGAAAGAAGGTTTGCACTCTTTTGTCCACTCATAGGCTTTGTTTCCCCTTAAAATTTTGAAAAAGGAGAAACACCTATCACTCGACCAGGAGATGAATCGACTAAGGGCTGCTACTCTCCCAGCCAGGCTTTGCACTACTTTTTTAGTCCTTGGGGAGAAAATTTGCATGATGGCTCGGATTTGATCCGGGTTTGGACACAGACCCATCACCTCCAGTAGGCCAAACCCCCAAGGGAAGAGTGTTGTCTTAAAATGGCCTAAGACCCATCCTTGGAAACGGTCGGGTCATCGGGTGCACCCAAACGCTAACAGCTAAAGGACGCCTCGTTACCAAATCACCGGAGAATATTCGCTTGGAAGAAGGAACTCGCAAAGGACAAAATAATCATTATTCTATAACAGAATGGGTGACGAGACACTTCGTCCTCTCTCTTAAAAGGGTGAAGGATTATATAAATACCTGGGTAAGTTAAGTGTTAAGGTATGGTGCATTCCACTCTACTAGCACTTAGTATTACTCTTTATCTTTCTCCGCTGAATACTTACTCTCATGCCAAAGGTCCTTTGCCAGGATCCACTCCCCCTGTGTAAAGGATTTGTGCGGGAATCTCGTTGGGTCAAATAGGACGAAGACTAGCAAGGGCAGATCTATAAATTAATTGTGTTACCATTTCTAAACAACATCAGTTAGCGCCGTCAGTGAGAACGATGGTCAAAGTTGTGTTTCCTCTCTGTTGTGCTTCGACAAGTTCTTTGTTCATTCTTACATGCTCTAAAAGTGTCACCTTAAGAGGAAATCCTTCACCAGCTGAGGGTTGCCATCTAATCACTCACCTCTCCAGGAAAAAAACGATGAATCCCCTTGCACTTGGCCCTATACCGGTGCGCGGGGAAGCTCGTCTTGAGCAAATAAAAAATCAAATCATTGAGCTGAATTGCCATGTTGTGCAACTCGTAAATGCAATCCAGGCGTTAATATGGCCACCTCCGGAGGGGACTCGTCTTCCTCCACGAGTCGGCTCTTGCCACGGAGTGCATTCATATTTTACCAGAAAAGACTTCGTTGGAGCAAATTGCATCCACAACCCCCATGACGAACCATTAGGGAGCTATATCTACCTGGAGAAAAGGTCACGTCCCCAAAGGTCTCCAGCTCCTCCATGCTCTAAAAGTGTCACCTTAAGAGGAAATCCTTCACCAGCTGAGGGTTGCCATCTAATCACTCACCTCTCCAGGAAAAAAACGATGAATCCCCGTGCACTTGGCCTTGTACCGGTGCGCGGGGAAGCTCGTCTTGAGCAAATAAAAAATCAAATCGTTGAGCTGAATTGCCATGTTGTGCAACTCGTAAATGCAATCCAGGCGTTAATATGGTCACCTTCGGAGGGGACTCGTCTTTCTCCACGAGTCGGCTCTTGCCACGGAGTGCATTCATATTTTACCAGAAAAGACTTCGTTGGAGCAAATTGCATCCACAACCCCCATGACGAACCATTAGGGAGCTATATCTACCTGGAGAAAGGGTCACGTCACCAAAGGTCTCCAGCTCCTCCACGCGAAGACTCCTATGCCAAATTACACCGCCCCCAGCTCGAGAGCGGTATTACCCTCCAGGGACATACCCCCGCTCTGGAGCGTCGCCTCGTAGAAATGGAGGTCAGGGCGCATGCCCTGGCGAAAGGCACTAAGCTCTTCTTTTACTCGTGAGATTCTAGACGAACCAATGCCTCACCGATTTATCTACCCTTCCAAACAGATGTCACCTTACAATGGGACGAAGGATCCCGTTGACCATGAGGCCACCTTTAATATGATCCTGGATCTCCAAGGGGCCTCCGACGCGCTGCATTGCAAATCCTTTCCCGTTACCTTGCAGTGTAAGGCTCGGGAGTGATACCTCACACTCCCTCTTCGTTCCATTTCGTGTTTTTCCAACCTCAAGCAGTTGTTAAATACCTCAGCATAATTGGTCGTCATCACTCCCCAACGTTTACTATCGTCGTGTTCCCTGGTCCATTTATAAGCTGGAATACCATTCAACCACTGATCGCACCTCATTTTGTGCGATCTAATACCACTAAATTAAGTTTTGTTAATCTTTTAAATAAATTAAAATATTATAAATTAAGTTGTTTTATTTGTTTTTGTAGGATTTTGGAAATGATACAAAACCATGTTAATTTGGAGCAAAATTCAGAGAAAATGATCAAACGGATAAAAGTCGCGATTTTCGGCACTAGAATGAAGATCACTGTCCACTCTTTTGGACATAACTAATTATACAGTTGGAATTTTGAGATGATACAAGTTTCATATGAAAGTAGACTCTCTAAGCTTTCCAACGACTGGTTATAGAGCTAAATCGGAGTTCGTATGAAAAAGATACAACCGTTTGAAGATAGTCCTTCTGTGCAGCCACATAGTGCTACGGGTCAAACCATTTTGACCCGAACCCGGCCCGATTCGGCCCGACCCGCGCCCACTCCGGTGGACAAATTGCTCAACAACCCCATTGGTCTCCATATTTGACTTTTTGCACCCCTAGCCTCCTCTTTTGACTCAAATTCACCCCAAAACTCACCTTTTTTATTCTATAAATAGATGGGAGGTTTGAGAGCAAAAGAATCCATTATTCTTACTTCATTCTTAGAATAGTTGTAGTATTTTCTTCTTTGTTTTTCTTTTATTTTTATTTTTATTTTTGGAGGGGAGAATAGTTTGGGGTACAAAGTGTAAATGGTATTTTTTAGGATATTATCAGAGAAAATACCACTCAATGCAACAATGAGAAGCTAACTTCCTTCAACCAGGTTAGGGTTGTGGTATTGTACTTTTGAATTTATGTAATATTGTATTTTTCTTATTTAAATTTGGATTTCGTATAAACAATTGTGTGGAAGGAATTCCGTTCGTAAAAATGAATTTAATTATAATTGAATTTATTGTCAAAATGTTCTTGTAGAGATTTTGATTTGAATTCAATTATTACTAGAACATTAAATCTTGCACCTGTGGTCTTGATTTAATGGCCACACAATCGTATTCTTGGGGATTGATTATTGGTCTGGATGGTTTATGCCTAGATTTTAATTCACCTTAGATTAGTTTAATGTAGGAATTAAATACCAAAGATAGATCATGCCGGAGAATAACAATCCATATATTTCTGAGTAGTTCCGGCTTGTAGTTAGGAACACTCGTTTATACAAATCCGATTTAAATAGAAAATACGAGAAAAACATAATTCTCAAAATACTAACCCCACAATTCCTATCCTGGTTCTTTATTTTATTTTTATTTTAGATTTAGTATTTTCTTTTCTTATTTTAAAAAAATCAAAATCGTTTTCACTAAAGAAAGAAAAGTAATTAGAAATTGATAATTACTAGACCGATCCCTGTGGTTCGACACCTTACTTGAACACCGTACTACATCAGTATCGCGGTACCGATTTAAGGGTATTATTTTTGAGCGATCAACCACCTATGCGCCCCAACATCAATTTTTTTATCTCTTCCATGATTGCATCGTATTTTCGAATTTGTATCGCAGCACCCGCATTCCAAGCAAGATCTTTGATTTAGTATTTTTTAGCAATTTTGTTAAAATTATTGCAAAGGTGCCGCAAACAAAATCAGTGATATTGGAGGGGCTCGTTCTGTTGATTAAGCCACAGATGGTCAATCGCACTAGTAATGTCGGTGTGTCTGTCAGATATCAATGTCACCTCAGGACGATCTCCGACAATATAGAGCTTAAGCATGTAGATGAACCATTACTAGCAACGGTAATCCTCCGTCGGTACGACGGCGAAAGCCAAAGGATAACACTTATTGGACGGCGTCATTCCAATGACGATTAAGATTTTTCCCTCATATTTACCATACAAGTGGGTCCCGTCAATCATGATGACAGGTCTACAATAACACCATCCATCAACTAAAAGTTTGAATGCCCAAAATACCACATTGAACATCCTGTAGCCAAGCATATCAGTGGGCACAGTGCTCCACTCGACAATCGTACCCGGATTGTAGTGCTACAACGCGACCATAAATTTCTACAACTTCCAATATGATTCGTCCCAATCTTCGAACAAGGTCTCGATAGATTTAGATCTAGCTAACCAAGTTTTTCGGTAGGAGATGATGAATCCCTGAGACTCCTTCACGTAAGCCACAATAACTTTAATCTTCAATTCTGGGTCATGTTGGACTTGTCCAAGTATTAAGTTTGAAATGACACTAGAATCCAAATTTTAATGATCTAAAGTAGTATGATTATAGAAATATATGTGTTGTCCCTCATACTGCATAATTTGAAACATACCATAGTTTTTTTTCATAATCGCCCGCAACCTCCAACTACATCCATGCAAATAATTAACCAACCAGATTTTCGTGTTCGTTTCCCCCCACACAATACTCTTTGTTCTTCATGATGTGATAATATTTCACAGTCTCTTGGATATGGTTCTTGTGCTTAATGACCATACTAGTACGAAATTTGTTCATCTCCGGTCTCTAGAAATTCTTCCTCAACTTTGACTGGTATTTTGCCATGTCATCGTCGTCACCCCAGTCCAAGTTATTAAAAAATGGAATAACCTTATATAACTCCAATTGTTGATTTTGACTCCCTTGCCCGCTAGGCCCAACATCTAGATATTCGTCTCCATACCCATCATTCTCCTCTGGCTCTAACATAACAATCGCATCTTACTATTTTTATGATACATCGTGATGACTATTAATTGTATCAAATTTACCACCATAATTACTTGTGTTGCCTTGAGGTGGGCTACTTGGCGAATAATGGTAATGTGGAAGAGTAGAGCTGATGCCATGATCACGGTCAATCATATTATGAGAATGATTTTATTCTGCAATGTAGGGGGTGGGACGATGTCACTAGACTCAAGTAATTGGGGGTGTGACATGAGAATACTGTGGGAATGATATTGTTCTGGAATGTAGGGGTGGGAAGATGTAATTAGACTGGATTGCTTGAGGGTATGACATGGGAATATTATAGCCGAAAAATTGTCCGTCAAATTAAGTATTGTACGTATTAAAACTCTGAGTCATTAAGTGGGTAAAATGACCAGTTTGGGGGAAAAATTGGACCATTATCAAATGCTCGTTCTACCTTTACATACACCTTAATAGCAAAAAACAAGGGTATGTAAAGAGGTATCTCAAGCACTTGATCTAATGCTGAGTCGTCCCCGATCAAAATAAGGTATATTTAAAATTCCCCCCAAAAAGAGTCATCGACATCCTACACTTTAATTTCAAATTTTTATTCGCACCATTCTAAAGAACACGTGGTCTCAGCATCTCAATCAATTTGATTAAGGTTGTTCCCCGATGGACAACCAAAGGTTTTACAAATGAGATGCTGTAAGAAATTCCGACCTTTGTACCTTCCAATATTCTACCATCTCAATACGATAACAACCTGACGTTTTCCATTTCAACCGCGCTATCATTTCACAACCCAAAACAGAATAAGAAAATATTATTGTTAACTAAAACTCAATCACAAAAATATGTTTATATACCAATTATTTATAATGTTCATTTTTATATTTTTGATTAATTTATTTTCAATCCTTATCATTTTATTTATTTTTAATTTATTCAATAATTTAATTAACTTTAACTCTGAATCGAATAGACTAAAATTTAATTAAAATTATTGAAAGACTAAAATATATTTATTTAAAAATAATAAAATAATTTTTTCAACACACATTAAAAAATTAAATTAACTAATAAATTAAACAATTAAACTAACGAACAATTTTTTTTCTTCAATATATTATAATTTATATTTTTCCACACGTGTAATTCGTCAAACTTTAAGGGGTCAAAGTGCACATTTTTTATTTAAACATTTTTTAATTAAACAACTAAATTAACAAATCAAACTCAAATTAACTAACTAACTAACTATTTTTTTTTTTAAAACAATATATCTAATTTCTATTTAAATCTATATTTTCCCACATGTAAAATTTGTCAAACTTTGAGGGGGCAAAGTGTACATTCTTTAATTAAACAACTAAATTAATAAATTAAATTAATTAAGGGGCATGCACCATTTAGTCCCAAAATATAAAAGAAATTACCAATTACTTCCATCACTTTTTTTTTTTTGCACCAATAAGTCATTTTGTCTTTTTCTGACCAAAATATCCCTCATGTGAATGTTGAATGTAACATAAATTGTTTGTTTGTTTTATTTTTTATTTTTATTTTTTTTATGATGCTATTTTTTTCTGACCAAAATACCCCTTATGTGGATGTTGAATGTAACATCAACTGTTTTTTTTTTTTTTTTTTTTATGATATTATTTTTTTCTGACCAAAATACCCCTCATGTGGATGTTGAATGTCAACATCTGTAAATGTTGAATGTAACATTCATTATTATCTTATTTTTGTATGCAAAGTAAAATACATATGATATTACATTGAACACCTTGGATGTTACATTCAACACCTGTAAATGTTGAATATAATATCAATTGTTCTCTTATTTTACGTTACGTTTAGTAACGATTTTATCCTAAAATCAAGATTTTTTTTTTTTTTTTTCCTTTTTTGGAACATATAAAAAGTGACAAAAAGTCATAAAGGTTGGGGTGAAAGCTGTAATTTATGGTGACGGCGACCGGCGTCGGCGTCGGCTGCTGACAGCGATGGTACACCAGTTTAACAACCTTCCTTCTCGATGTGAAACTCACGGGAGAGCATTTTAGTAAACTCAATCCTCACCATTTTTAAAAACGGGACTAATTGGTACAAGAAAAGGTGTTGATGGGACTAATTAGTGCAAGAAAAAGGTGTTGATGGGACTAATCGGTACAAAGAAAAGTCGATGGGAGTAGGTGGTAAATAATTTCTTTTTTTGGGATTAATAGCTAATTTTCCCATTAATTAACTAACTGACTAACAATTTTTTTAAACAATATATTATAATTTCTATTTCAATTTATATTTTTCCACATGTGTAATTTGTCAAACTTTGAGGGGCCAAAGTGTATATTTTTTATTCAAACAACTAAATTAACAAATCAAACTTAGATTTACCAACTAACTAACTAACAATTTAAAATATATATATATATATATATTATAATTTCTATTTGAATTTATATTTTTCCACATGTATAATTTGTCAAACTTTGAGGGGCCAAAGCATACATTTTTTTAATTAAACAACTAAATTAATAAAACAATATATTATAATTTATATTTTTCTATATGTGTAATTTGTCAAACTTTGAGGGGCCAAATTGCATATTTTTTAATTAAACAACTAAATTAACAAATCAAACTCAAATTAACTAACTAACTAATTTTTTTTTAAAACAATATATTTTAATTTATATTTTCTCACATGTAAAATTTTTTAAACTTTTAGGGGCCAAAGTGTATATTCTTTAATTAAACAACTAAAGTAATAAATTAAACTAACTAAATAACTAACTAACAATTTTTTTTAAACAATATATTATAATTTTTATTTTAATTAATATTTTCTCATGTGTAATTTGTCAATTTTTGAGGGGTCAAAGTGCACAATTTTCTAATTAAACAACTAAATTAACAAATCAATCTCAAATTAATTAACTAACCAACTAACTAACTAACTAACTAACTAACTAACTAACAATTTTTTTTTTTAAAACAATATATTATAATTTATATTTCAATTTATAATTTCTCACACATGTATAATTTACTCAAATTTTGAGGGGCCAAAATACATAATTTTTAATTAAACAACTAAAAGAACAAATTAAACTAACAAACTAACAATTTTTTTAAAACGATATATTACAATTTCAATTTATATTTTTCCATATGTATAATTTATCAAACTTTGAGGGACCAAAGTGCATATTTTTTAATTAAACAACTAAATTAACAAATCAAACTCAAATTAACTAACTAACTAATTTTTTTTTAAAACAATATATTTTAATTTATATTTTCTCACATGTAAAATTTTTTAAACTTTTAGGGGCCAAAGTGTATATTCTTTAATTAAACAACTAAAGTAATAAATTAAACTAACTAAATAACTAACTAACAATTTTTTTTAAACAATATATTATAATTTTTATTTTAATTAATATTTTCTCATGTGTAATTTGTCAATTTTTGAGGGGTCAAAGTGCACAATTTTCTAATTAAACAACTAAATTAACAAATCAATCTCAAATTAATTAACTAACCAACTAACTAACTAACTAACTAACAATTTTTTTTTAAAACAATATATTATAATTTATATTTCAATTTATAATTTCTCACACATGTGTAATTTACTCAAATTTTGAGGGGCCAAAATACATAATTTTTAATTAAACAACTAAAAGAACAAATTAAACTAACAAACTAACAATTTTTTTAAAACAATATATCACAATTTCAATTTATATTTTTCCATATGTATAATTTGTCAAACTTTGAGGGACCAAAGTGCATATTTTTTAATTAAACAACTAAATTAATAAATTAAACTCAAATTAACTAATTAACTAACTAATTTTTTTTTAAACAATATATTATAATTTATATTTTTCCACTGTAATTTGCTCTAACTTTTGAGGGTCAAATTGCATATTTTTTAATTAAACAACTAAATTAACAAATTAAACTAATCAACTAACTAACAAATTAAATAACTAAACTAACAAATTAAACAAGTGGACTAACTAACTAACAAATTAAATTAACTAACTAACTAAAAAAATTAAACAAGTGGACTAACTGACTAACAAATTAAACAAGTGGACTAACTAGCTAAATAATTAAACAAGTAAAAAATATATTAATTCAAACTAATAAATAAATTAAACAAAAAAACTAAAACAAACTTACATTTATAGCATAAGGAAGAAGTTGTGAAATCCTTGATGAACAAACACTACCGAGAGAAAGTACGAAGGAGAAACAAGAACGAAATCGATATAAGGAGGAAGATTTGAACACTTAGGAGGTAAATTTGAATAGAAAAAGAAAATCGCAGAGATGAAATCGAAAAAGAAGAGTTGATCGGTAAGTGAAATTGAAATTACCCCCTCTATTTATAAGTATTGAGGACTCGGTGTTCAAAACGCCGGATTCTCAATTAATATTAAAAGTGAACCCGGTGTTCAAAACACCGGGTCCACCTTTGCAGTTTGCAAAGCTAAGCTGCAACATTGGTCAAACAGTACATATTACCGTTTGACTACCGTTTGGTAATATTCAAATGAAAATGGTGTCTAGAACAGCGGGTTTAAGGGATTAAAAAAAAAAAAGTACTCGATGTCCAGAATATCGGGTTTAAGTTTTTTGAATTTTTTAAACCCTATGTTCGGAATACCGAATTTTAGAAGCCGGTGTTCCAATCCGCAAGTAACTTGGGTTTGGTAATTTAGTTAAAAAACACTCGTTTTTAGTTTTTTTTTTTAAGGGAAAATCGGTGAAAAGTTCATTTTTTTTAAATCTAATTGGTGAAAAATTCTTTTGTGTTATTAAGTTTTGATTTAGTCCTTTAAGTTAGATTTTACTTGTGTTTTAGTCCCGCATTGCAGAAATTGTAGGGATATTGCAGGGATTGTAGAGAGTTTTTTAGTGAGTACATTCAGTTTTTATAGTGAATTCTATTACATGTAACTAATGTTAGTTACAATTTCATAATTGTCACTTTTCACACATATTTGGTTATTTTTAGTTACATGTACTTATATAATATTAGTTACACGTTACAATTACATATATATGTATAATATTTTGTAATGTAACTGAAAAAATATCCAACTTTTTAGTTACATATCAGAGACATGTAACTAAAAAATTACATATAATTGAAACATGTAACTAAAAAATATCAAATTTTTTAGTTACATATTAGAGCATGTAACAAAAAAGTTACATATTATTAGAACATGTAACTGAAAAGAAAAAAAAAAATTAGTTACCACATAAAGTAGTTATATATAATTGGCGCGTAACTATCATGTGAGCAAAACTTCCTCCTTTTTAAAATATATAGAATTAAATTAAATTTTTTTACCACATGTAAAATTTTTGACCAATTAAAATTTAAATGAAGATCCCACCCATTCTCCCTTTTTATAAATAGTATTTATCGTGTAAACAACTCGAAGACATGGATATAAACACACACACATACATATATATATATATATATATATATATATATGCAGCTGCTTGTACGAGCGCGGGAAAGTATTGAAGCCTACCTGATAGACATCAGAAGCTTGTTTTCCCGTAGGATTTCTTCAAAATTTCTGGTTCCAGATGGGTATTAAGGTATGCGTTTACTCGTTCATGCAATGATTTGTTTTCGAATTTGCTCCAATCTGTTCACATTTTCATGTTTCTTATACGTTTAGGGTTTAACGATTCTTAAAACCTAAATGCTGCAAATTCCATGGAGAAGAATATAGTGTATTACTCTAAGACGCACTTTTTCTCTTTCAGTACTTTATTTATTGACGCGCTCTGTGATTTTTAGGGTTTAACGAAGCTTCTGGCTGATAATGCACCGAAGGTTATGAAGGAGCAGAAATTTGAAAGCTATTTTGGCCGTAAAATTGCAATTGATGCCAGCATGAGTATCTACCAGTTCTTTGTCGGTATACTACGCCGAACTTTCATGTTTAGGTACACGAATTTGATGCGCTTAGATCGTGTGTTTGATTGACTGACTGTTATCAATGATTTAGATTGTTGTGGGATTGACTGACTGTTATCAATGATTTAGATTGTTGTGGGATGAACCGGGACTGAAATGCTTACCAATGAGGCTGGTGAAGTTACTAGGTATTGATTCGCAACTTATTTCTCTTCTGAATATATATTCAGCGGCGAAAAATTATCATTTTATCATGCTAACACCTCATTACTTTCAAGACTGGCCTTATTTTATTTTTAACTTTGTCCTTCCAGTATTTCATGGTTATAGTTGATTTTGAAGTGGATTAAGTTTAATTGTTTCATAGATTTTTTGCATAATGGTTTCATTTTTCCTTTTCCCTTGTCCAGCCACTTGCAAGGAATGTTTACTTGGACAATTAAACTTTTGGAAGCTGGAATGAAGCCAGTGTAACTTCTTTCAATGCCTTTCTCCTTTTAATCTGTGATTTATAGCTATAGAGTTCATAGTACGCTCATGTTATTTGGCAGAGGTTTTTATTTGACTAAAATTTTCTTCCTTGGTTTTTTTTAAGATATGTTTTTGATGGAAAGCCTCCGGACTTGAAAAAGCAAGAGCTCGCAAAACGGTATTCTTGGCTGGCAATTCCTTGTCTAAAAGATTTATTTCAACAATACTATTTATACATAAGTTGTTCTTTATTTTATTTTTAATCCAACAAATTGTCTTCCATTATTGTTTACATACAATTATTTGCGCCCGTGGGCTTTTTGTTGCAGTTATTCACAAAGAGCAGATGCTACTGAGGACTTGAGTGAGGCCATAGAGGTAGAATGAGTATTCTTGTAGTGAGGATTATGCTTATATTCGTTTAGTCATTTCAACTTACTACTCGTTAAAGAGCATGATGTGTTTTATAACTTTATATGTGTTGCAGAGTGTCAATAAGGAAGATATTGAAAAATTTAGCAAGCGAACAGTGAAGGTTGGTATCATGTTACTTCTCTTTCTTCCACATATTTATGTAGACCTCAAAAACTGTAAACTTATTGATCATTTGATCTGTCAATACTTGTGGCTGAGTGACATGAAGCTCGATGTTTTTTGCCAAGCTGAGAAGTCGATTGCTATTTTGCTTATTGTGTGACCATGGATTGTTGATTTTTGTTGTTTTGGAGCTAATGATTGCCCAAGATGTGCAACTTAATGAGTTGAAAATGATGTCTTTTTCTATATGCGTGTCCATCTCTCTCTTTTTGGATTATAGAATATCTGAGCTGAAATGTTGCTAACCCTTCCTTCACATTTGTTCCTCATTATGACAACACTTTAAGTGGTACACACACAGAATAGGCCTATTCAGATGATTGTTTGTTTAATATCTTGTGGAGTAAAAATCTCATCATTACGAATCAAGGAAATGGCCATTGACCTCTAATGTGCATACAAAAGAACACGATGAGCATAAAGACCTCTTTTTTGCTTCTATTGGGGCATATTGAATGGCTTTAATATAGAGAAATGTGTTCTGCAAAAATAAAATAATTGCCTATAAATCATTTTTGTTATTGCAAAAGAAAGTTCAAAATTATTCTACAAATATAAAAAAATTGGCTGTTATGTATTATTACTTAAATATGTGAGGGTGTCATGCTTATGGGGCATGGAAATTCTTCCATTGCAATATAGCGATTGTCGTGATTACTGTATCCAATTTTTACCACATTTTCATTGTTTTTGCATTTGCAGGTGGCTAAACAACACAACGAGGACTGTAGAAAGCTTCTAACACTCATGGGAGTGCTGTGATTGAGGTGACTTCTTTTAGTTAGTTATTGCCGATATGGAACCCATTTATATGAACAACTCACATCTTGAACTTTACTGCTGTCTACTTTAAGGTTGTACATTACTAGGTATTGATTTTGCCACTCAACCAAGCGAATCTGATTGTGTTTTTATCTGTTTGGTTAGGCTCCATCTGAAGCAGAGGCACAGTATGCAGCACTATGCAAATCAGGAAAGGCATGTAATTCATTGTTTTGTCACTTTTGTGTATATGCGAATATGTACTGGGACGGTTGAGCTAGAAGTTAAATTGTTTATTGTTGTTAGGTCGTAAGAATGTTACTTCTTTCAGCAGCAAGAGTAAAAATATTTCGTTATGCAAAATGTGTGCATTTATATTTAGCTTTCATACCAGATAAATATGAGTGGGGTTTAGGGTTTATGGGAATCTTTGCAATTTAGCATCATTCTTTTTCCAACAGTTTGTAGTAACTATTGAGATTTGAGAAGCTTATGTTACATTTGTGATTTGTGCCAGGTTTATGCTGTGGCCTCTGAAGATTCTTTAACTTTTGGTGCTCCTAAATTTCTTCGCCATTTAATGGATCCCAGCTCAAAGAAAATCCCGGTGATGGAATTTGAAGTTTCAAAGGTAATGATGGATGTTTAACCAATTATGATATTATTCACGTTGAATTCCCATACAATATTGAAACTGTTTCAGGTTTTGGAGGAGCTTAACCTTACTATGGATCAATTCATCGATTTGTGCATACTTTGTGGCTGTGATTACCGTGACAGCATCCGAGGTACTTGAACTTGGTATACACAGGATCAATATCAATGATATCTTGAATCATATGTCCAGTCTAATAACTGATTAATAAAGCCGGCGTCTTGTGATGTCTTTAGTTGTCTGGTAATGAGAGAATTATGTTGAAAGAAAGGAAAACACAATATATTACTCCTAGCTTGGAAAATTTCATATCTTGCTTGATGGTGCATTCCACGGCCAATTGTATTTGGGTAGGTTTACACTGAAAGCTATGGATGCAGAATGCTTCTATTCTGTAGAGATTTGAATTTTGTATGTGATTGAAGGATATTTTGCCATCATGCTCTTGTTTCTAAATGGTCATAGAATACTGTGAATACTGTTAAGAAGCATTTTATGAGGCCTTTTCATACTGAACTTTCCAAAAACTTCTGTCTATTCGGATCGGGTTTTATGTATGGTTTATCTGTTTCATGAGTTCACTTCAACAACTGGCTATGGTGTAGTAAAACACACTTTTTGCTGAGTTACACTGCGTGAATTACTCGCATCGTCTTTTATTTACCACATTCCAGAACAAGGCTAAGATTGTTTACATCTTGCTCTTCCCTAGTGTACTGGAGAACCTTCTATTGGCTCTAGTAGTTCTGTAACATACTATTAGTTCTTGCTATCATCAAGTAGTGCATGTTTGAGGTATGTGCAGGTGGGGAGACGTGTAGTAATTTGATTCTTCTGAAATACATTTTTTTTTTCGCTTTTGATTTAGCGTGTGGAGTTTGTTCTAAAGGTTTTTTTTTTTTTTTTTTTTTATCTTTCTTGTATTATTTTAAATACACCAGGTATTGGAGGTCAGACTGCATTGAAGCTCATCCGTCAACATGGCTCAATAGAAAATGTATTGGAGAATATTAACAAAGAGTGGTGATTCTATTTTCATGTTGAACTTGTACTTCACTTTGGTTGAAAGAGATATTAGTGTTACAAAACCTAAAAGGATCTTGGTTTTATTTATTTATTTATTTATTTTGTAAGTCATTGTTATAATACCAACATGGCAACAAGTGGGGGAGAACAGGTGGACATTATGGATCTGCGTGCAATGAAGCCTTGTACTTTTTAAATAAGCTTTTCTAGTTAGGCCAGAAGTAATTCTTGTGACTAAAATTACTTCAATCTGATATTTGATGAAACATCATTAGTGTGATACAAACATTAATAAAAATCCTTAACGAGTATTAGAACTTTGAAGTTATCATTTCCTAGCCAGACAAAGTAAAGTTCATACTATGCGGAATTTGTCCTTGTTAGTGTGATTCTGTATTTTCTCTGCTTTCTTGCACATTCATTTGGTAACTACCAGATGCATATGTCTATCCTATACAATTAATATGATAGACGGGGTTATATGGTAGATGATATATCATATAACAAACATTAATGTTTTTACTTTTACAAAGAACATGTTGCCATATGAAAGTGAAATATTAGTTATTTGCTTTTATGCAGGTATTCCATACCAGGTATTAGTTTATTTTCTTGTTGGTTTTAGTATCTGAAATTTTCTAACGGTGACTTCTACTTGGCAATTTTTAGGGGCTTATAAACTTTATGGTTAATGAAAATGGGTTCAACCACGACAGGATTTCAAAGGTACAATTGTAGTCTTTCATCATAAAGAGTTAAATGCTGCTGTGCATGTGATATGCTTATTCATTTTGTATGTTTTGATCAATTTTGGATCATGATCCATTTTAGGCAAATAGAAAAAATCAAGGCAGCCAAGATTCCAAGAACAAGTCAACACAGGGCCAGTAAGAAGAGTTTATACAAGTGACAAGGAGTAATGTTGTTCTCCCAGTAAGTATGACACCTTCCGTTTATTTTTTCAACTTCCTTGCAGATTGGAGTCATTCTTTAAATTAGTTGTTGGGTCACCGGCACCTATTAAACGCAAGGTAAGCGGATCAGTAAGATGTTGGTTTTGATTTTTGTCAACTTATTATAGTTAGTAGCCGTTTGAAGAAATCGGTGACATGATATTCATGATATGCCTAAAAGGGCTTCAGGCTTCGCATTCTACCCAATGGCTTGCATCATATCCTAAAATGTTGTATTTTCTCGAGAGATGGTCGAATGCAGATCCTTCAGTTTTCAGTATCTATAATAATGTTGCATGGCGTGTGAAACATTGTGATGCATGGACATGACTTGTATTACCATATGCAATGACAAATCTAGAAAATTGATCCCGGGGGGGCTAATTTTTTAGATATTTATATAAATCAGGGGGGAGGTTATGTAAAATTTGCAAAACTTGAGGGGGGCTTGAGTTCTCCCAGCCAAATATTACTTATGTTATGAAGGAACATGGTTATAATACATTAGTTATTTATCACTTTTGGATAGGCAAGTTAGGTATCAAAAAATAATTGCACATGAGCCAACTTATATTTGGAATTAAGTTTTTTTTTTTTTTTTCTTTTGTGATCTATCGTGCTTCTTATTATCCATTTTTTCATTTATTTTCCATCCCTTTAGCACATGAGTTTTTGTTGGATTGGTTTTCCTCCAGAGAGGGAAATATTAGAGACACAGAAAGAAGCATCGCGTTAATGTTTGTTTAAATTTATCTGGAATTTGAGTTGGAAAAGGAGTTTGTGAATCGTGGAATTGGGAGGACGACTTTGTGGAATTGGGAGGACGACTTCGTGGGTAAACGCGTGAGAGAAATTGAAATCCCTCTTCGTTCTATGGATTTCGAAGATTGTTGAAACTGGAGCCTGTAGTTGCGTATAAGAGAGCGAGAAGGTGTGACAATGGCAGAAGAAGAATCGGATACCTGCTTGCGACAAATCGAGAATGGAATATGTTGCGAATTGAATCTTTTTACAGCGATTGATGGCTAAAAAAGCCTGAAAAAAAGCTAAAACCCCCACTTTCCACCATTTTTGTGGGGTTTCTTTTTCTTTTTCTCTGGGTACAAGAGCTATGACCCATTAGTCGAAAAACAGAGGGAAAGTACACTTTAGACCCTTTCTGTTTGTTCTATTTTTATGTTAGTCCCTAAATTTTAATCCAATACACTTTCCAAGTCTTCTAGGCCCCGTTTGGTTATTGTTTCCGTTCCTTGATTTCGCGCTCTCAAAATTTTGGGACTAATATACGAAAAATGCATTTAGTAAACACGTTTTTGTTTCTAAAATTTTGAAAGTAATTGGAGAATAATTCTTGAATTTCTTAACAATCTAAGAAATAAATTAAATGTTTGATTTCTATTCACTCTCACAAAATTATTCCCACTACCATCCAGTCGACCATCATCACCCTATCGATCACCATCACCACGCTAGTCACAATACATTTAAAGAAAAAAAGAGAACGAATATAGTGTTTTTTGTTTTTGTTCTCATAGATTAAGAAACAATTTCAAGATAACAGTTATTACGAAATATGTCCAGAATGAAAATATAATCTTATTCCAGTTTATTGGAAGTAGAAATAGAAAATCTAAAAAACTAACCAAATGCCACCCTAATCGCTTCATTGGTTGCGAATACCTTGAGATTAATCTCCATCCTTGGAGGGGATCGGGCAAACCCTTAACTCCCAGTCCCCAACGACCGGCATAGGGAGTATGACTTGAATCTTGGCTAGTGTGACTTGAATCTTGGCTAGTGTGTTAGTCGTACACTCTAATAATACCGTTTGGGCATTTTTCTAGGTGGTTGAATATTTAAATATTTAGGTCCTCATTGTTTTACTTAAAAAATATTATTTTTTATGTTCAAAAATACTAAATTTAACTATTACTAAAAGAAGACAACTCAAAATATTTTTACGACACCCAGAAACTAAACAAACAACGGGAAGTATATAGAAACTCTCACTCTTGAGAGACTCACGGAAAAAGAAACAAAAAATATAGAAGACTTTGTAATCCCCAACTAATTTTCGAATTAATTTTTGTCTAAAAAGATACAAGACCAAATCACGCATTTCCCAAGACCTCATACCCAAGCCCGACAGGAGGTGACGCATGTGCAGAGAAGTGTCCGTTAACAACTTAACCAATTACACACAAACACAATAGTTAACAGACCAAAATTTGAAAACATCAATAGTTTAGGAGCCAAAGTGTAATTTACTCTTGTTTAAATAACTTACACTTCTCCTTTTTATTGAGCAAAAGGTACAAATACAACACTAAAAAGAAGCTGATATCTATATGGGCCGGATGGCGGGCAGCCGGCGACGGCGGCAGGCTGACGGCTGACGGTTGCCGGCAGGCGGATGAACAATGACGGTGGCCCTCTTTAATTTTTGGGAATAAGATGGAAATAATGAGAAATAACTTTTTTTTGTTTCTCATTTCTTAAGAAAAAAGTGGACACAATTCTCAAATAAGAATGGAATGGGAACGGGAACAAAAATTACCAAACGCTATTCCCAAACAGAAATCCCAAAAATCTGGGAATGGGATGAGAATTTCTAGGATGGAAACGGTTACTAAACGGGGCCCTATTACAATATTTTTCCTTTCTATTCCCTGAAATCTGGGACCCAAAACAAAGATATGGGAACAAAAAAATAAATTGTTCTGTTTTCAGGGAACAGAACACGATTTTTCTGTTATTCCCAGATTTAGGTTTTTGTTCCAAGTTTTATGAGAACAAAAACCCTAAACAACCGCCACCGTATTTCTTCTTACTTTTCCGTCCATTTTATAGCAAGAAATTGTGCTAAAAAATATGTTAGAAAATGGAAGTACTTACCATTCTCATTGGCATGAATAGATTTATGAACATTGCCCCTCAGAGGCATCTCTCCAATGAACAAAAGAACCAAAGATCTAGGATTCTCCCTTGGATATAGCAGAGAATCTGCCCTGGGCCTGCTACCGGTTTTTTTTATCGTCAACGAAAAACGGCACCTGCAAATAATATATATATATATATATACACACACACATAAAGACGGGGCTTAAGAAAAACACACCCGTTTATCTTTTTATCTATTATAATTATTATTATTTTATTTTTATTTTTTTTGCGTGGTGGTTTTTTTTTGTTTGGGGGGTGGGGGATGGACACTAGGGGAAGCTTATTTTTTCAGTCTTATGAACATGGCATATGAAGATCAACATTGCCAGAGTTCTCACCTTTGGACAATCACTTTTAGGATCATATTTCTGAATCGGCAGCCTTCTTCGGCCTGTTCTGACAATCAGCAAAGTTTTTGTTTTGACAGGATCGGGCTTGTCAGCAACCTGTTTGAGTACCAAAAAGAAAATCATGTTATTAAGGTTAATTCACCAAGGGCCAGTTTGCTTAGAGTTCCTATCCCCAGGTCTCTCTTTCTGTTCCCAGAAATCTGAGAACAATTTTGTTCTGTTCCCAGAATTTTGATCTAAAAAATTCGTGTTTTCTTTGTTCTTATATATTTCCGTTTTTGTTCAAGGTTATCTGGGAACACAACCGAAAAACGCTAAACAAACATGGCCTAAGAAATCATGCCCAGAACTCTATATGGATTGATCACTTACAGGTAAGCTGGAGATCCCATATCGTGG